>ML014184.1:0-86468 GCA_003615045.1 Caulochytrium protostelioides | reverse complement strand
CTGTGCTGGCACGGACACGAGACCGTGTCGCATCCTTCGGCGGGCTGACTCGTCATGGCGTCCAACGCTCGGCGCCGCGATGAGGAAAAGGCCATTGATCCCTTCGCCTTGTGTTACGCGGCGCTCGACCCGCCCCGCGTGATGAGGCGCGACCAGCCGCCAGTCTCCGCGACGGCAGCGACGGCGCCCTCGCAGCGGTGACGTGGATTTGTCGCCGCCACGGCGCTGACCCTGCTCGGCGTCTTGGCGCTGCATGCGGTGCACCCGCATGGCGGCACGCATGGGCTTCGACCCGACGCTCTCGGAGGAAGCGCGCTCGAAGAGCACCGGAGGGCACGGCGATGGTGCCCGTCGTCGCTGAAGTGGTGATCGCTTAGGGCGCAGCCAAGTTTGCTCTCACCGGCGACGAGGGCGAGATCGCTGTCCCGACAGCTTGCGCATACCAGGCGTGCGCCCAGCGCTTCCGCACCATCGTGGTCGACGAGTTCCAGACGACCCAGGTGCTTCCCGAGACGAATGGCATCCTCACCAAGGTGCCAACCCGGGACCCCGACCGCGCCGACGCCGGCCAACCCGGTCCGTAGGACCATGGGGGGGATGCCCCGACAAGTGTGGTCCTCAAACCCGGTCAACGTCGGCGCCAGGGGACTGTGGTCCGAGATTGGCTGTGGTGTGAAGCTACCAACGGCAAGTTGGTGAACCGCAGTCTCAATACCGCGTTGAAGATCCGACGCTGTCTGGCTTTGCTGGTCAGGCCGAAAGTGTTGTGCATCCCCAGAGCAAACTAGGTTGCAGCTCAACATTGACAAACTCATCCGTCGCTGAACCGAAATGAGTACTGCCTCGGTGGGGGACCCTTGAGGGGCACCACCAAGGGCATGGTGTGCGTGTTGCTTCGGGGAGCAAAATAAATATCGGCTCATCTATCGATGGAGCGATCCTTGGATCAGTTTTGCACAATGACATGGACGTACCTCAAGTGATCATACTTCGCCGATCCACATTGCGTTCTCTATTTGTGACGTGACTGTCGCCACTTCACACCGGCTGATCGGACGTCCGCGCACATCCGTGCAGCGACGACGGCGTGGCCTTCGTCATCACACTCATCTGGTGCCACTGTTCACGCGACGCTGTGTGCGGTTGATAGCCGATGCAGTTCATGCGGTGATGAATACTACCACCTCGGCGCCGGCTGCCACTGAGGCCGACGGCAAGCAACGGCCGCTGACGCCGAGCTCGGTCCCGACCCACCCGCCTTTCAAGCCCGTCGTCCGCCGGCCTCTGAAGCGGAGTTATTCCCGCCATTCGTCCTCGACATCGACGTCTACGCTCCGTGCCGCTGATCAAAACAACCGTCAGCCAACGGTGACCACATCAACCTCCACCCCGACGCCTGTCTCCCGCGAAATCGGAGTTGAGGATTCGACGGCATCACCTTCTTCGTCGTCGGTACGATCCGCGAGCGGCTCACTTCGTGCTGCAACCGCGTCATCTCAACGCCGTCTGGTCGCTTGCGATGGGCCTCGCTCCGACGATGTCATTTCCATCGTCGGGTCGAAGACGCCCTCTGCAGCGGGGCCGATGTCGACAAGCTCGAAGTCACGGTCTCAAACCCCGGTGCCCAACTTTACGAAAGCGGCCTCACTCCTGAGCAGCGGGGGATCGGCAGCGGTGCGATCAGGGTCTACTGTGCCGGGAAATGCCAAAAGACCCGCAAGCTCAGAGCCGAGTCATTCACCGGGACGCGCAAAACGAATCTTGTTAGACGATGCTGTTGGATCGCCTGCGTCAGTGACGTCCCAGGCGAGTCATTGGCAGGAAGTGGTGCCACGATCATCGCAAGCTGTCGATTTGATCACCCACGACGGGCCGGCGCCGACCGATCGTGGCCCGGCATTGCCGTCTTCGGTAGCAGCGTCGCAGAAGGACCCTTCGACTTCAACAAGTTCGTCCGTTCCTTGTCTTGTTTGCGGGAAAAATATTGCCGACCTGAGTGTTTTGCAGCAGAACATGCACGTGAGCCATTGCCTCGATCAGCAGGCAAAAGGAGACGATTTATCTCACTCCCATGGCACGGCAGCTTCGGACTCCACCACGACGAACCCTGTCCAAACTGGCGTGCGTGGGCCTCGGCCCGTTCTGAAAGCTGGTCACTTTTTTGATTCCCTGGAAAACTCCGCCTCCACACTGTCCAATGTTGACCATGATACCCGTGGCACCTTGCCATCACGTATGCCATCTCAGCCAGACGCGCATGTTTGGCATGAGGTCGCGATCGCCCGCGAGACAGATCACCATAACATCTACAACCAGCGGACTGGCCTGTGGGACCCATCAACTCCGACTCCAGTGACGTCAATCTCGGGCTTTATGTCTGCCGAATCCGTAACATCCTCGCAGGCATCCGTGGTGTCCGTGACCCCTGGATCAGGCCCAAGCAGCGTGTTGGCCGTGATCGATGCATGTCCATTCTGTCATCGCGCCTGGTCCATGACAAGCAGCACGGGGAGCGCCCGCTCGAGCGCTCGGTCGTCATCGGCCGCGGCATTCCCCTTGCGGCGACGCATCGCCCATGTACGGGCCTGTACGCGTGACACCAAAGTTCCTCCCGCAACCGTGGTCCAGACCCTGCGCACACTTCGGTCGGATCCAGCCTCCTACGCTTCCTTAATGACCGCCGCGGCCAAGCCTCGCCAAACGACTCTCCCTCTCTCTGGCGAGGGCTCGGTCTCCGCAAGCCAGAATTTCAGCCAAAGTCAGCGAGAAAGCCCAATCCAAACACAAAGTGCCAATCAGGCCGCGGCGAGCCGCGGCGGATCTCGTCGCGCCGGCGCCACAGAAAGCATGAGTGGTCTTTCAGCCCTGGCTGCCATGTCAAATAGCTTTGCATCGATCGCGTCATCTGCCCGTGGTGCGAAACCACGCACTGCCTCTCGTCCACCACGACGCAGCCAAGATGTGATCAACAAGGAAATTATGGGTCAGGGTGAGGATGACGAAGAGGCTTTAACTCTAGCTCTGGCGATCTCGGCTAGCCTTGAAACGGCTTCCTCGACCGATATTGCAGCGATATCACGGAGTCGCGGCATCGCGGCTGATTCGGCTGCCGTGGCAGCGCGCGAGAAGACGCGAGAACGACGCGGAAGGCAGCTCAAAGGCGCTCCGTCAAGCGTTCCGCTGCAGTTTTTGAGTGTAGACGAAGCGCGGGCCGTGGTGGAAGAGAAAGCCATGTATCTCATGTATGGGCCCGCCGCTGCACCCTCTCGGACAACGCCCGGTTGCAAAACAATGCGTCGTGTTGACCTGACCGTTCCATGCAGCTCCTCGGGCGAGCACGACGGGCATGACGACCAGAACAAGAGGCAAAGCACCAATAATCGCCACGTGGACGAGGGGTTGGATCATGCAACGATTCGTCATCTGAACGAAGCTCTTCGCGAGGCCGCGACGACATCATCCACATCCCTCGATGCGATGTCGTCTCTGGTGTCGACCTCGTCATCATCGTCATCGGACCAGCACGCGACGCCTCATCCCCTCTGGACCATGGCTGCCATCAACCTACCCGATATCGAATATTGGACGGCCCTGCTCGATCCAGCTAAGGCAAGTTATCTCGGCTTCGGCACGTAATAGGCTTCGTGAGCTTTTTTTGCGCACCATTACTAATTACTGACGGGAGATGCCAGCTTGTACTTACTCGATCTGATGTTTTGACTTGTTGGCTTCTCCGCGATGTCGCGACTTCACCTGAATGCGGCGGGACTGGTGTCTATCAATTTTTGTCTCTTTTCCGACGGTCGACTCCTTCGTGTAGCGGTCTACAGTGCGCTGAACACCAAGTGCTCGTGCAGGCGCATCGCCGCCTTGCGCGTGACCTTCGCCGTGCTATGGCCCGATTTGCGGCTCAGGTCTCGTGTGCGTCGATGTCGGCTGCGCACCAGCCGACGACATCGGCGACACCGGGCCCGGCACCGCCTTCCCACGATCCAATTTGCCACGAAGCTCATCCAGCAGGCTCCCCACCACGCATTCGTGGCGAACGGCACCTGTTGGACGGGATGCGATCTGCTTGCGAATCAATGGCGTCATTGCAGACCGCTGTCGGCCATGCTTCTTTGCCCATTTCCACCGCTCCATCGATCCTGCCCTCGGACAATTCCTCCGACACTTCATCGCGTGATGAAATTAAGAGCGAGCACAAATTATCTCATTCCAGCCGTTCAGACGACGCACCGCTGTCGATCGGTCTGAACGACGATCAGCCGGACCGTGACTGTATGAGGAGTGATTTAGACGAAGAAAAAGACGGCACAGCTGCTGGTATGGCCACGCCTGTCGACTCTGCCACTGAAACCACCTCTGGCATGTCAGGGGCCGTTCGGTTGCCTGTGCTCGACGTAGACGATGTTGATGAAATTCTACATGGATCTCCTGCAGCTGATGAGGGTGGTGCCCATGGCAGGCAATCAATGAATCTATCAGGATCACCCAGTGATGGGGTCATACCTGATCCGATTACCGTATCACTAGGTCTATCGCCCGCGCCATCACCTGGTCAATTAACGGAAATCACTGGCGACCAGGAGCATCACATGATCACGAGCTTGGCACCCTCGGCTCCTCACGGTGCGACGCAAGGAACGCAGGTAACGCATATTACTGCCACACCGTGTGATGCCGAGCCGCGGGCTCCGACGCTGGCTTCGATTCGCCTTGACATCCCAGAACCCTACCGGGTGCCACCTGTGACTGGTATAGAAGGCCCTCTCTCGCAGCCGGGCGCTTCCGCACCATCGCCCCGGCCCCACTCGACTCAGTCTTGGTTGGATGCGATCTCAGCCGTTGAACGTCCGCCATCTTCACCCATCGAAACATCTGCGTTGCCTGTGAATGACTTGTCCTTGAACATCGACACTGAGACGCATGTCGTCGCAGAGATCGCTTCGACTCGCCCTGCCGAACCCGAGTTGATCCACGTTCCAGCTACCCCAGTTGTGACTGACTCAGAGGCTGTGATTGTACTCGAATCCAGTCCAGCGAGCGCAGACCCCATCGCGCTCATCAGATCGACACCAGTCGTTTCACGGCCGGTGGCAAGCCTACCTCAGCCCAGAGCCGGGGCTTCGCCGGTCTCGATTCCATCCTCCCCTTCTCTCGGCGCAAGGACTTCCCGCAATGGACCGTACACGATGGAAGAAGAGAATGCCTTACTTCAGCCCGTTCTCGAGGACGTTGACAACACGCCTTATGTTCCGCTGCACATCGATCTCGTCGGAGTTGGCGGTGGGGGTCATACTCCGATTCGTCCGCGCCGAAACAGTTTGCAACGTGGGTCATCGGCCCCTTCTGTGACGCAGCAAACGCCCTTTTCTCTCCGTGCTACTCCTCGAGCAGGCCCGCCCGTCCACCCCGTCCGCTCGCTGGCGGGTGAAGGCAATAGTGATGAGAGCATCGTGGACGATGATGATAGTGACGATGATGATACGTCAGTCGTTGAGCTTTTGAGGGCCGAGTGCAGGGACATGGATGATCCAGATGAGAATGAAAATGTGCAAGCGGAGGCCGATGATGTCGTCTACGATTTAGATGACTTGGACGCTTCACCCGAAATCGATGCGGCTACTATGGAACTACTTGATATCCTTGAGGCAAGAGCTAATATGGAGGCGTTCGACGTCGATGATGATGACAATGACGACGATGCGGATGGCACAGAGGATGCGATATCCCGGAATGAGGCCGCGTTACTCGATGGTGCATTACTCGATGGCCTTGATTTTGGGTATGACCCCGCCAGCGCCAACGCCAACGCCAATGACATCTTGAACAGCCCCGTTGTAATCCTCCCTGAACCGACTCGCCCACGACTGTTGATGCCCGATCGTCCCACGGCCCGCAGCGCTCAGTCGAATCCCCAGCGTATTACTGAAGTTCCAGATGCGAGTTTGCTTGATGATCTTTCTGGGCTGTCTGCGCTGACACCTGGCGAAGAAGCGGAGGCTTCGCAAGTAGTTCCCGGTACCACCGCTGATGCTGCCGCCGCCCCTCCTGCGATGGTTGCGCCGCCTGCGCCCCCGAACGTGACGGTAGTCCGACAAGGACGACCTGGGCCCATGCCGGTCATTCCGCCAGCCCCGCCCTCTCGTCGTGTTTCGGCACCGGCGACGATGCCTGACTACAAGGCGATGTCAGCCGAATCGCTCAAACCGCTTGCTTTGGCTCACGGCATCAAGCCCAAGACCAAAGGCATCATGGTGCAGCAGCTTACCCTTGTCTGGCGGTTCCAACACGATGGCGATGCCTTCCGGGGACTTTACATGCGTGAGCTGCTCGAACGACGCGGCGACGGGCGACGCCCGCCCGACAGCTCACAGGCCAGCCCGGAAGCAGGGATCGTGCTTTCTCAGCGTGAAACGGCCCACCGGCTTTCCGAACAGTACGGCCGTCGCCATGTGTCGCGCGCCCGTGCAGGCACACAGACTGCTGAGGAAGAAGATGCCACCCCGTCAGCTGTTGCTCTCGCTGGCGGTCCGATGTCGAATATCCATGGGAACCAGATCCAGGGCCCTTCCATTCCTGGGACCGCGTTGACATCGCCGACGCGCGGTGCGGCAAGAAGTGATACTCAAAGCGTTGCTCTGGGTGCCGGGCATCCCCTCCTCTTGGCCGATGAAGCGCAAGAGGCGCTGTTCTGTCGACTCGATGCGTTTATCACATCGCGGCCAGCGTTGTATGCTGCGTTTCTCCGGTTCCAACCGTTCGACAGTGACGCGCTCTTCCGCGAGATCCGCACGGTTCCTGCAGATTCCGGTGACGGAGCGGCAGCCCCGACGACGACTACCACAGGAGCGGCGGGGAGCAGAAGCGATCCGACAGCGCACCTTCCGCTGGGTGTTGCCGTGGGCACCAAGCGGGTCTTACTCGACTACCTGACGTCGCGCGGCTTTAATTATATTCTGTCGAGCACGGGGCGCAACAACCGCTCATCGCCGTCACGGTCGCGGGGCACGCAAGGCCACGCTAGTAATGGAGGCCGCGAAGCTCGTGGCCGTCGCCGTGAGGCTTCGCAATTTTCCTCTTAGCAATCATTGTTGATCACGACGACTTATACAATCGCGACCATGGGAACCCCCGAGAAGCTACATGCATGTCATTGTGATATTACGAATATCACGGGAGTAGCAGAGATTTAGAAGTCAAGATCTTCCGCCATCGCGGACGACGATGTGACTAGAGCAGCCCCTTTGCTGGGCGTGGTCGGGGCGTCGGCCGCCGCCTGTTTGGCTGCGACCGAGACAGGCGCAGTCTTGGCCACCACGCCGGGTTCATCGGCCAGCACGCCGTCGATAAAGGATTCCATAAAGAGGACGTAGGGTCGGAGCGCAGTATCGCGCCACGACACGCCTTTGCGCTTTTCGCCATTAGCGGGCTGCGACGCGTCGGCAGCCGCGTGATTGAGCTCGCTGACAAGCTGCGTCAAGGTCGGCACAGCGTCGTGACGGAAGGGGATGCGGGCCGGTCCCTTCTTGGTCGCGTCAGCATCGGCCGAATCGGTATCGCTGCTAGCCGTGGCATTGACCGTCGCGGGACGGTCTGATTCGGCGTTGAGGAACGAGACGGGCAGATCGATCGGCACGCAGACCTTGCCGGTTTTAGGATGCACTACGAACGGGCTCTTGAGTAAATGGTTCACGCCGCGGGAGACGGCGGCATCAAGACGCGGGTACAGCAGGAAGAAGATGAGGGCCGGTAGCGAGAGCGTCTCCCCAGCGGCGCCGGACATCCCGCCGGCTTCATGGGCAGCTCGGAGCAGTGTCCATCGGTCCCACGGGTCCGAATGGCTGCGCTGGCTGAATTTGGCCGCCAACTTGGCGCGGCACTGCGGTGCATGTGGCAGCCACGTGGCCAGCGTGGCCTCCCATCGCGCATCGGTCAAGTAGCCTTGCGACGCCAGCAGCGCGGTTTCAAAATAATGAAGCAGGTGGCGATACGCGCGCCGCAAACCGGGCCGCGCCAGCATATCACCGTAGGCGCCGCCGCCAGTGCCTGACCCGCCAGGGGCCGGGCTCGTGAGCTTGACGGAGAGATAGGAGACAACGGCGCCACGCGCGTCCGCGGAAAGTACGCGGGCGCGATGGTCGCAGACCCAGCCGTGCAACCCACGACGGCCTGAGTAGACCCAAAGAATATGCTTGAAGCCAAAGTCCTGGCGCAGGGCATCATCAAGGACATCCCGGGCCGCGGTCATGAAGATCCAGCACTTGTCGCACATGTCGGCGCCGGTGCAGCAAGTGCGCACATCGTCGTAGTCCGTCATATCGATATCAAAGACGAGCTCACGCTCACGCGCTTCACAGGCTTCCGGACGGTACATGTGTCGATCACGCGGTCGCACCGTGTACACGGGGCCGATGTCGATCTTGTGCGGTACTTTCTGCCGCAAAGCATCGCGGAAGTCGGCCTCCGACGCGTAACTTTGGTAGCGGACCCAGGCATCGCCTGGCAGAGTGAAACTGAATTCGCGGTAGGCGAGGTAGTTCTTGATGGGACGGCCATAGCTGAGCCACCGGATCATTGTGTGGGTGGGGAAGAAGGTTCGATAAAAGATAGGCAGCATCTCCTCAAATTCAGTGTTCTGCATCATTTCCTCGATTCCAGCATTGATAAGGGCCTCCTCCTCCTCGGGCGAGAGTTTTTTGACGGTCGCGTCGTCCATCGTGTGTGCCATGGCTTGACGAGCCTGCTGCCGCTGGAGACTGAGGCTCGGCCCGGGAGCAGGGGCAGCACGGAGCCGCTTCTCCCTTGCTTCGAGCAGCTGGGCCTGCTTCTCGAGGAAAGCCTTCTCGGCATCACGCTTGGCCTGGAGGATGGGATTCGCGGGCTTCGGCGCCGGTTGCGCCGTATACGCAGGAGCACGCTGCGTGGTCGACTGCGGCGGCGCGGACGGCTGTGACGATGCCGACGTCGCGGGGACGGGTGAGGCCGCCGCGGTGGGCTGGGAGGAGGCCGGCTGAGACTGCGAGGCCATGAAGGCCTCCATGTCTTCTTCCATGCCGGCAAGGTCCGCTTCCGTCAAGTCATCTTCGAGCCATGTCTCATCCACTTCGGCGCCACCGGTAGCAGCGGCGATGCCGGATGCGGGCGAGGTGGCTGATGTTGAGTCCCGCTCAGCTGCTGCGGCAGCGGCCACTGTGGCGGCGGCGGCGGCGGTCGAAGCCGCATCCCCATTCGCCGTCACGACATCGGCTGCCGGCGGATCCGCGACGGCACCATCTTGTGATGGTTGGGCCGCGGCGACCACGACGACCGGTGACGACGGATCCGCCGACTGGAGCGGCGATGGTGACGAGTCCGCGGAAGCAGCACTTGTTTTGTCGGCGCCAGGCGCGCTAGCGGCATCCGCAGCATTGGTTGTCTCCTGGTCAGCGCCATCGGCAGCGGGGACAGCCGTTTCAGACAAAGTCGTATCGTCCATCGCGACATCCGGAGACGCTTCAGGCAGTGCGCTGTCGGCCATCAGAATCGGTGATGCTGACGCTGCAGGGGTTGAGGGGGAAGCCTCCGCCGGGGTCGGTTCAGGCGATGCCATCTTCGCGATGGCCACGGATCCGGCAGCGGTCAGCGAGCGACAGTGCCACGGAAAGCGGTGAGCGGTGAGCGGTACGACAAGAAACCGCAGGAGGAGGCGCTACATTCAATCGCCCATCAAAATGTCTGCTGTTCCGTCGGTGTCAGTTGGGCGAGAAATAGTATCGATGCGTCTGGGTCAGCTCAGGTCGGAGGGCAGACGACGATAGGCGCCAGATGGGCTTCGAAGTCATACAAAGCACAGGGGTTCACCTCGGGGCAGAAAAGGCCCATCGGCCCTTTGGCTGAAGCGAAGTCTTGAAGCGGAGTTATACGGGATGCCGTCACGATGCCGATGCCATCCTCTCAAGCATTCATGATTCCCTGTCTGGTTCGCAGAGTCCTGGACAGGCCACTGGATGTAGGGAGAAGGGCCTTGTCAAAACCCCTGCGGGCTGTATCCGGCACTACAAGCCTCGCGGTCCCCCCGGCACATGCTTGTCGTCGGGCGGGGAGGGGCTTGTGGACTGACGATGGGATGGGCGATGGGAAATTGGGCGTCCCAAGTAATATCGATTGACCCAAAAGCCTACAACACCGCGCATAAACACTCTCGATGCATGTGGTATGCATTTGTCGATCTTTCTGGAATGAGCGATATTTTGTCACAACGATGTGAAATACCAGTATATAGCGACGCCCCCCTGGTCACGATTTGCTGTTTCGTCCACCTCATCAGCCGATCCCTATGCGGCGCCATCAGCGAACACGCTGCCTCCACATCACATGGCGGCTGAGACATCATCCACGCTCCATCATCATGTACAGTCACGATCGCGCCGTGCCTATCGACGTTTCGGCTTCGGGGTTTTATGCGCGTTTAAAGGGGAAGGATGTACAAAAGGAGAAGGAAAGGAAGCGGCGGTGCGAAGCAAGAGACGCAACCGAGCAGGCGCCGTGAAGGACTGACCCATCAAGGCAGCGAAGTCGCGCCACCATCACGCGGTCGCGACGATAACGGTATGTGCATCGCGCGGCGTTTACTCGTCGGAGGCAGCCTCAAGACGAGCCTTCAGGTCCTTCCACTGGCGGCCGTGGTTCAGGGTGTCCCAAATGCGGTCGGTGACTGTGTCGAAGGCAACCTCGAACGCGAACGCCGACACGACGATGCTCGCGGTGAACGCCGAGCTGCGCTTCACAAAGACTGCAATCCGCCAATGAACGGAGTCGAATGCGCCATCATACATAGAGACCCAAAGGGAAAAAATGGAGGTGAGTTCACTTCATCATCGATCCTGCGTCGACAATAAACAGCGACTGTCGTCGAATGATACCGCCAAGATCACTGGGTCTCATCCGTTTAGGCTATTCACACATCCGCCAAGCATGGTGTCACGCCGTCGTACAGCCCGCTCCTCGACCAAGACCGAGTCGAACAGAAACGGCTCCGGCACGCATGACACATCAACCATGCAGCATGCCGCCGGCGCACCGGATCCGTCTAGGAGTAAACTAACAAGATGCTCGGCAAAGGCGGCACAGCGGGATGCATCCGATCGCCAGGTGCGATGCCGGGGTGCATGCATGTTCAAGCATGTCCCATCATGCCAGAACACACGGCACGGATGGACTCAGCCGATAGCCATGGGAGACGAGACTATCGTTCTGCCGCTCGCCACGGCAGTCTGAGCCACCGGATGCCGCCGCGGCCAGAGCAGCCTCGCGTCGCAAAAGGGCATGTCGCGTCCCGCCACGGCGTGGTACAGGCCGCCAAGCCGGGACCGGAGTCGCTGCCCGTTCGCATTCTCTGATGCCAACAATGTGGATGATCCGTCACCACGCCGCGGGCGACGAGGGGCAGGAGGATGTCTCAGACGCGGGCTTGCAGAGTTCACCGGAGCGCTGACGGGACAGTGTGTTGGCGACAATGGCCGGAGAAGAGGGCCTGCATGGCATGCCGCACATCGTATTTGGTGGATGCGCGTCCCGGACAGCGAGGCCGATGCCGACGCCGAAGGACGGGTTCTCGCCATTTAGCGGGGAGAGACGACGCACGCGCCGGGCAGGTCGGGGCGAGACGGAGCGGGCGCATCGGCATCTCGATGGCGGCGATGCATGCTGCCGGTGACCGCATCCGTGGCACGGACAACGGAGCACGGCTTTCATGGCCAGTTCGGCGAAAAGGAAGCCGTCGTTGGGGGCAACATACACTTGTAGATGGGGTGAGCGAGGGCCATGGTGGTGACAGATACAACGCAATCGGACGGGGAGAAAAACGAGGTCAAGCAAGAGGCGGCGTTGGCGAGCGCGGTCGCTTCCTTTCCCGGATGACGTCGCGCGTGGCCAGCTTGAGCGAGCCCAACAGGAAGGTCTGCAGGGAGCGGCACGTTAGGCACGCTGGTCGGGCGCGACGTGATGCCATTATCACGGCCTCGGGTGAGCACTCGCCCGAATGCTTCACGAGCGCCGCGAGTGTCGGGGGCCATGGGGAGGACGGGAGGCGGGACGAGTGGCCGGCTTGGCTCGGCCCCGTTCGATGGCCCATGGATGCCGCCTTGCGGCGCTTCGGCGCGGCGCGGGTGGGGTCGGGGGGGCGAGCAACCCGGCGGGACGGAGCGACCGCCACGCCTCATCCTCTCGCTTCCTCCCCATCGCCAAGAGCAGCCAGCGTAGACGACACCAGCATACCGAAGCAACAGATACCCGTCGCATCGCTGCGCGAAATGATGAGACGGGTAGATGTCGCTTCGACAAAGCGAAAACAGACTCAGCAGAGTCACCGTGCCTGCGCTGTAGAAGACATCTTTCACCTCCTTTGCCATGCTTTCTTCTCGGCATGAGCGTCTGCACATCAGATCCTAGAGACCGATGGGCAGGCGCTCAACCGGATCGCTGGATGGCTGGAGCCATGACGCGCCACGAGGATCACTGACGCTCTGTTCGCACGCACATGCAGTATCCTTCGACAATGCTACAACCTCCGCATGTGGCATAGAAACCCATCGTTGGGAGGCCTCCATATCCCACAGCGCCCGCAGCCGATCTGCCGTCTCGCCTGCCGGATGGCCGGTCCGGCCACCAACGATGCCAAGCCCCTCGCCAGACTGCCGGTCGGAGTGGGCGCGAGGCCTCAAGCGGCGCCGGCGGGTTCCGACAGCGCGGCCGCCCAAGCCCCTGTGGCGGGGTTTTGCCCAAGCCGACCGCCCCGCGGTTCCGACGTATCACAGACGAGGGGGTCTTCGATGCGAGGGGTCTGAGGCCTTCCGTCATCATGGCGGGGCCATCATGCATCGATGCACGCGCAGCGCATGGCATTGCCGGCCTATTCGTCAGCACCGATGTGGCCACATACCTGCGCGCTCATGGACCGTCGGGATCCTGTCTCCCGCCTGTAGCCTCCTGCCACACCTCCCCGACGCGAGCAGCGCCGCCTCCAAGGACCGTCGTATACCCTTCATAGTTCTTGTTTCTGCTGCTCCTGCTGCTCCTGCTGCTGCTGCCGCTTGTGCTGCGCCACGACGTTCGACGCCGGCTGACGCGTCCACGGATCCTGCTGACCGTCGCGACCTTCAAATCATGTCCTCGACAGCGCCGTCGAACGCCGAAACGGCGTTCATCCGCACGGCGGCGGCCCAGGGCTTGCGACTGGACGGCCGCGCGCCGACGGCATTCCGTCCGCTCAAGTTCCACTTCGCGTCGACGCCCGGCGCGGTGGAGGTCCACCTGGGCGCCGCGGACGCCGCCGCCGGCAACAGCACCAAGGTCCAGGCCGTCGTCAGCGCCGAGCTCGGGCGGCCGGCGATCCTCGCCCCGAACGAAGGTGTGCTCGCGATCGCGCTCGAGCTCGCGCCGGACTTCTCAGCCGCCCAGGCGTCGGTGCACCGCAACGAGGAGGAAGCAAGCGTGTCGCGGCTGCTCGAGCGCGCGCTGCGCCGCTCCGGCGCCGTCGACCTCGAGAGCCTCAGCGTGATCGCGGGCGAGGTCGCCTGGCACGTGCGTATCGATATCCGCGTGCTCGACGCCGGCGGCAACATCCTCGACGCCGCCTGCGTCGCCGCCCTCGCGGCCTTGCTGCACTTCCGTCGCCCGGACGTTGGCGTCGAGCATACCCCGTCCACCGACTTCTTGCCGTCGGCGGGCGCTGCCGCCGACGCGGCGACTGCGGCGCTGGCCGCCTCCGGCGGCCCCTCTGTCCGCGTCTACGGCCCGGACGAGCGGCCGCCCGTGCCGCTGACAATGCACCACTTGCCAGTGTGCGTGACATTCGCGTTCTTCAACGACGGCCACGACGTCGTCCTCGACCCGACGCGCGGCGAGGAGATCGCCGCGAGCCCCGCGACGCCGGACTCGGTGGCGGCGCCCGTCGACCCCGCCACAGGCATCGCCGCGACCTGCGGCGGCGGCGGCAAGATGGCCTTCGTGCTCAATGCCAACGGCGAGCTGTGCGCGCTGCGCAAAGACGGCGGCTGCGCCATGGACCTCAAGCGCGTCTTGCAGTGCGGCCGCTTGGCGGCGCTGAAGGCCGCCGATCTCACCAAAGCGATCAAGGACGCTGTCGCGCGGTGCGAGCAGGCCATGCTGAGCGCCACCAAGGCGCGCGCCGCGGCCAAGGGCACAAACGATGCTTCGGTCGTGGCGGTCGAAAACCCAGTTGTGCTGGAAGAGTAGAGACCGCGCCTCTGAACCCTTCATCCGGGGCATGGCTATCCTTGTTCTGTCTCTCTGTATCAACGATCCCCTCCTATTTAAACATTATTTATGACATCACCATCGACCGCCTCCCCGCTTTTACGGGTCACGATGCCTTTCTGATGCCGCAGAATCCCGAAGTGATCCGCACGGTGCGAAATAAACCAGAAAAAAATCAACAGACATGAATCGCATACAATAATATATGAACATCACCAAGGGCCGGCAAGCGGCATGCCCACGGCGCGGGCGGTTAGGCCACGGCCTCGAGGTAGTTGCCCGGCACGAGCCCCGTCTTGCCGCGCAGCGAGACGGTCCACCATCCGCCCTGCTCGTCCTTGCGCGTCACGTAGACCACATCGCCGGTCCGCAACGTCAGCTCGTCGGCCTCCTGGGCGTCGTAGTCGTACAGTGCCCGGAACTGCGGCAGCTTCTTGGGCGGCGGCACGGGCGGCGGTGCTTTCTTGCGGGCCGCCGCCGCCGCCGCCATGCCCGCGGGGCTCGCGCCCCCCGTGGCAGCCGCGGCGCCCGGCTGCGCGGCGGCCATCAGGGCGGCCGGCGACGCCTGCGGGACCGGGGCCGACGACATCGGGCGCGGGTAAGCGTGTTGGCTCGCCGCCGCGGCTGGGGAGGCGGATTCGTTGGCAGCGCCGTAGCCGCCGCGGGCCGAGCCCGGCGGCCGCAAGCCGCCCACGCCGGCCGCGACGGCCGTGATCGCCGCGCCGTAGGCGGCCGGCTGTGCCGGAATGCCGGCTGGGGCCGCCGCCGGGTAGGCGGCCTGCTGCTGGTGCTGGTACTGGTGCTGGTGCGACTGCGCGTGGGCGGGACGCGAGCCTGTGTTGCGCAGTCGGCGAGAGATGCTGGGTTGCGTGCTAGACGGCAGCCCCGGGGCGACCAGGATGGTTGCGCCGTGGTTGTGGGGCTGGATGATCGGCAAGTTGCGGACGCCGGGCTGGACCTCGGCCGCGTTCGAGAGGGCGAAGGTCAGCGTGGCGGTGGAAGCGCGTTGGAAGGTCGTCTTTTTGACGCTGTACACGATAGTGTCGGTGAATTCGAGCGCCAGTGGCCGGCCGACGGTGGCCTGGAACTGCTCCGAGAGAACCGTCAGCAGCTCGGTCTTGAAGAGATTCTCGAACACCGTGTCATAGTCGTTGGCGACGTTGAGCACGAGGAAATCATCCGCGCGCGTGCTCAGCGAGATCTTTTGGATCGCGTGCATCGGAATCCGGCGCTTCACAATCTTGATCCACTGGCCCTTGTTCGGGCCATCCTTCATCTTTTCCTGCCCCACCATGTAGACGTGGCTCTGGGTAACGAGGATCTCGCGCCTCGTGGACTTCATCTTGCGGTCGTACTTGGTCATCATGTCGGCAAAGAAGACCTTTTCGCCCTTCGGTACCATGGCCTTGAGCACCGGGTTATCCAGGAAGTTGAGGTAGTCACCCACAAAGTCGCGGTTAATCGAGAACCGCTTCCGCTCCTTTTTGTTAAGCACGACCTCGGCCGCTTTCGCGCGCAAGTCGAGGAAGTACTTGCGGGACTTGTACAGCCGCCACGCGCGCTGCACGACTTTCGCATACCCATGGAACTTGCGGTCACGCTGCTCCTCGAGCAGGAACAGCGACTCGGGCGACTTGATAAAGACCTTCTCGCGGCCCAGCTGCCACTCATCGGCGGCCATGTTGACGCTGTTCATGATGTGCTGGATGCCCTGGCGGACGTCGCCGCTCCACTGCGGCCACGTCTGCGGCGTGAGGATCGCGAAGCGCCTCAGGAACTTGGCAAAGTAGTTGCGGTAGCAGAACCCGGCGCGACGCACGTTGATGTTCTCTTTCAGGTTGAGGTAGCGCACCTGGTGCTCGACGCGGGGTCCGTCCCAGTCGCGGGGCCGCTTGGACTCGTTCGGCTTAATGCATCGGATATACGAGGGCGTGCACCGCGTCAAGGTGTCCACCAACTCCTGGCTCTGCGTCTTGATCTTGTGCGAGACGGTAGTCGGGCGCTTACGGTCCGTGTCGTCGAACGTCTCTGGAAACAAGGCCTGGATAAAGGGGTTGTTGCTGCCCTGCATCAGCTGGATCAGGTCGCGGTAAAGGGTGTCCTTGTTCGATTCGGTGAAGCCATCGCAGTTGTACCGGACTTTGCCGGCGTAGTGGCTGATCGTGAAATGGGTCTGCTGGCCCGCATAGTGCGGGTGGTTGTGGATCGCGCCATCCAGCTTGGAGACGAACTTGAGATCAGCGCCCTCCGAGACAGCATGCATCGTGAAGCAGACGTCGTCGAGGATCGCCATGACGCCCGGCGGCTTCTTGCTCTCGATGAGGTCGACGACAATTTTGTTGTTAAAGTACGCGATCGGCGTCCACTGGATCCCTTCACGCGCATACTCTTCCTGCTCCTGCTTCAGGGTCAGCTCGATGAAGATCTGCTGCAGCTTCTCGTTGACATAGTTGATGCAGAACTGCTCGAACCCGTTTTTGTCAAAGATCTCGAAGCCAAAGATGTCCAGCACACCAAGGCAGAGGATCTGACGCTCGCGCAGGTTGGCAGCGAGCGCGGCCATCGCGCCGTTGACCGCCCCGACGATCCAGTCGAACATGCGCGAGTAGACGGCTTTGGCGAGCGCATCGCGCGTCCCGCGAGCTTGCTCCAGATTGAGGGGCACGTTGTAGGCGGACCCGCGACGGCCGATCCCGCCGCCCGTCGTCATGAACCGAGAGATAAGTTTCTCCTCAAGCACCGTCTCGGCCACGCCGAAGAGGTATGCGGGGAAGGCTAAGGCCTGGCGGTCCGCAATGACCGCGTTGTTGCCCTCCTCGATAAAATCGACATTGCCGAGGTGCAGGATGCCCGCCACGAGCGATAGCAGGTTGTGCTGGTTCTGCGGCGAGATGGCGCAGACCTGCATGGCCTTCTTCAGGTCCATGAACTCGGCGCGGTCGTCGATGCCGTCGGCGTTGTACTCCTCGCTGAGGTTGAGGTAGCTAAAGTAGTTGGGGTCCATCATGCCGTAGGCCTCGCGCTCCTTGGCATCACACCCTTTGGTCAGCTGGTAGAACACGTGGTAGTTGCGCTCGCCCTTGCCAGGCTGGACGACGCGCGACTTTTCGAGCAAAAAGTTGCTGATCTTGCCGCCCATGGGGTGCCCGCCCTTCGTGAAGTTGATCTCAAAATATTTACCGAACCGCGAAGAGTTGTTGTTGCGCAGCGTCTTGGCATTGCCGAACGACTCGAGCAGCGGGTTGCTTTCGAGGATAATGCGCTTCACGTCCTCGACGACAGTGGCGTGGCTTCCGCCGCGGCCTGAGACGGCCGCGATGTAGTTCATGACAAGTTTAGCGGCCTCGGTCTTGCCGGCGCCCGACTCGCCGGAGATGATCACGCACTGGTTTTCCTCGTCGGTGATCATACTCTGGAACATCTTGTCGGCGACCGCGTAGATGTGCGGCGGGTGCTCGTAGGCCTGCGCGCCCGCATACTGCTCAATCTCTTTCTCGGTAAAATACGGCAGCTTCTTGTAGGGATTGACACACACCAGCGTCGGGCCAATGTAGGTGAACATGAGATCATTGCTGATGCGTTTCTTGAGATTCTCGGTGATCTGATCCTCCGAGACCTTGCTCAGCAGTACCATATCCTCGACGCCATTCTGGGCCGTATTTTTGGAGGTCCACGTAAACGACATGGTGGCGGTCGCGATCGTGGTCGGAGTTTATGGCACGGACCGTGTTGGCACACGCGCAGCGCGTGGCAACCGTCGTCGAGATCGCGGGGCGAGATCGCGGCGCCGTCGCGATGCTGTGATACGGCGATACGACGATGTCACAATGTCGTGAGCGCGCGTAGCGGGTCGTCAGGCGTCGAGCCAGCGACGCGTCGATCTTGATCAAGTTCCGGTCGACAAAGATGAAGCGGGTGACGGCAAGGCCACGAATGATTGCCGTCTGGCGAGGGGTCAGTCACGAGAGATCCGCTGAGCAGCGCGCGAGAATCGAAGCCGCGGATGCCTCGTCTCCCGCCGCGAAAGGTAAGGAATGTGAAACGCGGGTGGCCGTTCGTCGGTCTGTTGGGTGGCGAGCGCATCGGCGTCGAGCAATGCACCAGTGTCAAGCAACACAGCGAAGCCAGGGAGGCGCGCGGCTGCAGCAACGCGTGGCGAGCGGATGGCCGTGATGGGCATGAAACACCCCGCCAGAAACGGCCGCGTGGTGTGGCGGAACGTCTTGCCCCGCGGAGCGAGCATACCGATGCCCGCGACCTACAGGTCGACGACTCATCGACGGGATCCATCCACCCATGGATCCATCCGTCGCTGCGAGGGGCGTAGCGCGTACGGCGGCGCCGTCCTGCCGTCCTGCCATCGTGCGCCACCCTTGATGCGCAGGACCGGCGCCTCAGGACGGGACGAAGCGAGGCGATCGCGCCCTGCTTCCTGCCCCTCTTGCGCGCGATGCGAACGGGCTCACGCGCCACCGACCGGTCATCACTCATCACTCATCACTCATCACTCATCACTCATCACTCATCACTCATCACTCATCACTCATCACTCATCACTCATCACTCTCCGTTCATCGCTCATCACTCATCTTTCACCATTATCCGCTTATCGCTTATCGCCTATCACTCATGGCGAAGGACCACGCCGCAGCGTCGCAGTCTCGCAGTCTCGCAGTCATGCCGTGTGCGCCCTATTCGCAAGGACGATCCGGCGAACGGGTCTCGAGCCGCGCCCCCCAATTAAACCCGACCCCGCACTCCGAGATTACCACGCGCGGGGAGGCGGCGCGGTCCGACGGTCGTGTCACCGGCCTCCGATGGCGGCGCGGCAACGTCGGTCATTTCGCATGCACAATGCGGCAGAGAGGCTCTATCGATGTATTTACAGAGAAGATGGGGAAATCGATGGGGAAATCGCAGATCGCGTGCGATCCTGATGAATGTAAGACAGGCGCGCTAAACTCATTAGAGCTCACCGCACTGGGTCACCACAATGGGCAGACGCGGCTTACTGTTGGCCGCGACGGGCACATGCTCAATTTTGCGCAGCGTCAGCAGGCCGTCGACCAGGCGGCCAAAGACGACATGCTTGCCGTCCAAGAAGGCGGCGGGCGCGCACGTGACAAAGAACTGGCACCCGTTGGTATTGGGCGATCCCGCGTTCGCCATCGACAGGAGTCCCGCGCCCGAATGCTTCAGCACAAAGTTCTCGTCGGCAAAGGTCTCACCATAAATCGAAAAGGAGCCGAGGCCGTCACCCTTGATGAAATCACCGCCCTGCACGATGAAGTCCTGCACCACGCGGTGGAACGGGCTGTTCTTATAGCCCTGCGGGACGCCGTTGACGCGGTGCTCGCCGGTGCACAGTTGCCGAAAATTCTCGGCCGTGCGCGGCACCACGTCCGCAAACAGCTCAAACGTCAGCCGGCCCGCCGGCGTGCCGCCGATCGCGATGTCCATAAACACCACCGGGTTCTCCTTGGCCGCCATGGTGACCGTCGCGATGCCGCGAAGCGATGTGCGCGGGGAGGCCGGCCACGTGGTGAATGGGCTCCTGAAAACGCACGCGGCACCAGAGCAGGAAAAGGAAACAGGCCACCAGTAGACCGCGCGGGCGAGTCGAGAGGGAACTCGAACGGATGTCGGAGAATCAACGGATGTCACAAGCACGACGATGGCCGTGGCTCCCGCGAGGTGTCACGGGAGCGACGGCGAGACGCGGCGAGCACAGAACGGAGCTGCCGCGCTGGCGGCTCATCTGACGGCGATCGCTCATTGGCGGTCGTTGTTATGAGACCGCGGCGCATCCAGGCTTCGACCACGACCCCGCTCGCGCGCGACAAAGGGTGCGGCAGTCGATGCGAACCCTCCGTGCCCGTCCTTGTGCGAGCACCCGCCGACCATGGCGTCGCCGTGTGGCGCGGGCTTCTGCGCCCCCGACCCGTTGCCACTACGGGCTGCGAAGCAGACCTCGCGGCGACTTCGCTGCCGATCAGCGCGGGATCGGCCACGCGCCCGTCTCGCCAGGCGGAGCCCCGTGCTGGATACGTCGCCGCCTATGCGATGCCGCCACCGCACCAGCCCATGCGGCATTGCCACCGCTTAAGACGCATACTCCTCGCTACGCGCGTCGATTAGCGTTTTCGCGGTTATCGCGATGATCATGCCGTTCGCAGCGCGATTCCACGGCAGGGGGCGCGAAGGACAGGGGCCATGGCCCCAACGCTGTATCGTCTCGCGGCCCACGCGGTGACGAGCGGAGTTTCAGGCACTCGACCCGCGGGGCGCGCGCAGGGGAGCGGCCACTTCACCGCGCGGGTCACCGATGCTGCCGTTGCCGCTAGCAGAGTAGCCGCCGGAGGAGGGGACATGATGGGAAGCCCGACGACGTCGTCCAGAGCGGGCTGATCGGATTCCATCACCACACTCGCGTGGGCGGGCCCTGGCCTACGCCGATGGAGATGGCACATTGGCAAGACGATTCTGGTCCGGGGCTGACGCGGCGCCGTGCTGCGTGGCGAGTCCTCCTGTGGCGCCGGGGCCCGTTGAACTGGCTTCTGGTTGCAGGAACGCATCCACAACGCAGGGTGGCGCTCGCGACAGAGTCGCGGGAGGACCGCCGTCAAGGCCATAGGATCGCATCCGCGTCGGGATCGCGAGAGACCGGCGCGATGTGGCGCGACTCGATCGAGCCTCTGCGCCGTCCTTCCGCGACTCCTACTGCCTGGCGCCATTGACCGTCGGTGGTTCACGCCGACCAACTCCCGCGCCGCTACCATGGCCGCGGCTTCCCACTCGGTGCGCTTTCCGCAGATCCACGACGGCGCTGGCGCCGCCGACAAGTCCCATGGCAGCCTGCCGCCGCTTCCGACATCGAGCCACGGCATGGCCGCCGCGGGCAGCCTGCCGGCAGGTGCCACGGCCGGTGGCGGCACCAGCTACCATGAGATGGAGCCGCCCCAGATGCCCCCCGTGCTTTCCGAAAGCGATTTCATGAGCCAAGGTAACGTGACCTCGGGCTTTCCCGGCGCAGGACGACCGCAGATCTTCTCTCGAGAGAAAGAATGCGAGTATGCGGCCATGCATCACTCCTGTCGGCCGGTAGTGACTTCACGCCATGGGTGGTTTTCTCAAACCCATGGCGAAGGACGCTGAAGGCCAGCATCCTTATTGATAGCGACGATCGGCCATGGCTTCATTCAACTGATCCTCACTCGGACATTTATTTTTTGTTAACTCATTCAATGATCCATTGCGTGGCACCGGCGGCATGGCATCACATGGTACGGCGCAATAGGCGTGCGAACGTATCGCAACTTGCGCAAGTACTGCGAGACGGTGCTGCAATTGATGGCCCATCGCCAGCGCGAGCATACTGAGACGTTGCAGCAAGGCCAGGCGTTGGCGCAGGAGCTGCATGAACTACGGATCCAAGTCGCGGTCGGCAAAGATGCGCAAGCGAATCTGAAACTGCTGGAGCAGCAGCGCGAGCAGGAGCAGTGCCGCCATGCGGACATGGCGATGCAGCTCAAGACCGAGAAAACCAAGCGGCGGCAAGCCGAAGTCGTCTGCGAGCGGCTCGGTCAGGAGCTGCAGCGCGTGACGGAGGCCTACAGCGCGTACCAGCAGACCGTGACCACCGATCAGTCGCTCCAGGCGGAACTCAAGGCGCGCGTGGATCAGCAGCAGGCGGCTCTGATGCAGGCGCGGGCCAAGCGAGAAGACGACGAGCTCGAGCTCGACAGTCTGCGCGTGTCCAAGATGCAGCTGGAGCGCATCCAGGCGGATCGGGAAAAGCAGTGCGTCGCACTAACTGAGACGAACGCGGCGCTGACCGCGAGCGAGACGGCGACGCGCGAGAAGAATGCGGCCCTGCAGACACGGCTGCGGCAGTGCCTCGAAGCGAATGCGGATCTGACCATCAAGTATACGCAGCAGAAGAAGGAGTATGACGCGATGAAGATCGGCTGGGAAGAGCAGCGCAACGAGCTGGAAGAAACGCGGCATGTCTGCCACCTGGCCATCCGGCAGCGCAAGCAGATGCAAGCCGAGCTGCAGGCCGCGACGCTCGCGCGGAGCGAGCTGCAGCAGAAAGCGGATATGCTCGAGATCACGAACCGCAAAAAAGAGCGCGATCTCTCGGACCTCGTCGTCAAAGTGAACGAGACGATCGGGTCGTATGAGCAGAAACTCGAAAAGAAGGAAGAGCAGATCTGGGTCATCAACATGCAGCTGCAGGAAGCGAAGGAGATGAGCGAGCGCGCGACGCGGGCGCACGGCGTCGTCTCCGCTAAGGACGGCGCCGACGGCGAGACCGAAGTCGAGCGCCGTTTCCAGTCGAAAGAGCGCGGGTTCCAGAACGAGATTCGAAAACTCACGAATACGATTAAGCAGCAGGAAGAGCAGATCGCTGCGCATATCAAAACGGTCGAGCACCTCACTGCACGGCAGCACTACCCGCGCATGGAACGACTTAAAAAGCTCGAGCAGGATCTGCACAACCGCCTCGAGCGCTACATCATGGCCGACGTCCAGGCCACGGTGCGGCTGACCTGTCCGCGGGACCTCATGCTGTTGCACAAGCCCACGACACTGGTGCCGTGTGGCCATACGTTCTGCCATGACTGCGTCCACGTCATGCAGGAAGAGAACTTCAGCAAGCTGCAGTGTCAGGAGTGCGGGACCGTCGCGACGGCCACGATCCGCAACGAGGCGCTCGAAGCCTTTGCGGAGTCCTTCAACAAACGCAAGGAAGAAACCACACTGATTCTCGACTGGATGAAGGACCTCGAGAGTGTCCTGCTCACGGACAGTCGTGATGGTGGCTAATCCGCCAGAGAGCGCGTTCATCCAAGCATCCCGCTTTCGCTGGCCGGCGCAAAGAAGACCGAGTCGAGCGACACGCTGCGCGATGGATCGTCCGTGACCAAGCCGCCCAACACGGGCCCATCACGGAGGCCATGACGAGCGCGGCTGGTCGGCCCCGTCACCGCCGTCCGCGGCGTTTCATACTGCAGAATCCCCGTCGACTCCGGGACGTGGAACGTGCGCTCAAAGACCGTCTCGAGCTCCGCCGGGCGGTTCGCGGGCTTCGCGTGGGCGAGCGCCCGGGTGGCCGTGTTGCGCCGCGCGCGGTCCATCCGCGCGATCTGCTCCAGGTCGCGCAGCATCTGGTCGCGGGCGCGCTGCATCGCGTCGGCGGCCGCCGCGTCCGCATACCGCGCCGCGGTCCGCTGCGCCGCAGCCGCCGCTCGCGCCTGCTGCCGCGCCTGCTGTCGCGCCGTCGCCGCCGCCGCCGCCGCCGCCGCCTCGGCCGCGTTTCGCGCCGGCACGCCCGGCTCCGCGCGCACCACGAGGTAGTCGCGGTGGAAGTGCGAATCGTCGTACGAGAAGGGATGGCGGCGCTCGCGCGGGACCGTCCGGCCCGGCGTGGCGGCGTCGGCATCCAGGGCGTTCTGGGGCGCCGTGGCGCGGAGCGGCGCCGCGCGCTGCCAGGCCGCGACGACCTGGCGGGCGCGAACGTCGGCCGCCTCGCGGGCCTGGGACTGGTGTGCCAGGCGCGTGAGCCGCGGGGCCATCCGCGTAAGGGTCGCGGCGTCCATGGCGGCCGCGGCGTCCGTGCTCCGGCCATTTTCGAGGTGCGCGCGCGCGGTCCACGCGGCACGTTCCTGCTGGAGGCGTACATCATACTGGTGCTCGCCCTGCATCGCATCCAAGTGTGCACGGCCAAACGCCGATTCCGAGGCGAGCCACTCGGCGCGCAAGCGCTCGACTTCGCGCTGCTGCGCCTCTCGCCACCGCGACTATGAACCACCACAGAAAAGGCCATCATGCCAAGAAAAGAAAAAAAGGAGTATGATCAGGTCGAATCCCATCCAACCAATCCAAGAATGAGCACACGAGCGTCGGGTGTCCGTGAAGACATGCTGAATGGCATCGCCATTGCCATTGTTGTGGTTGCCACGGATGGTGCGACATCCCTGGCCATTGCCGAGCTGAGAAAAGCCGCTTACCTCTTCGGCGGAGAGGATCTCCGACCACTGCTCGGCCACCGCCGCCCGGGCCTTCTGACGGCGCGCCGCGGCCTCCTGCTTCGCCGCCGCACGCACGGCACAGAGCCGCGCCACGCGTTGCTGGCGGGCCTGGTCGGCCTGCAGCCGGGCGATCTCGTTGGGCGAGTTCTCAATCCACGTGGCCCCCGTCGGCGCCGCTGGCCGGCCCGTGTCCACGGGGCATCGTGCCGCCGCCGCCGCCATCGCCGCTGAACCGACGCTCGCTGCGTCCATCCGATCCACGTCCGTAGCCGTCGGTGACCCCGACCGGCGGGACCGCGCGTCGGTCGCCGTGGGAGGAGCGGCCGCGGGACGACCGGGCGGCCGCCGCCTGGTGGGATCCGTCGTGCTGGCCGCGGCGCCGGCGGCGACGGCCGGTCGGTGCGCCAGAAAGGTCGTCGATGCGATGGCGCGCGTCATGCGGGTCTGGCGCGGGTCGGCGAGGCGGCTGACGAACGGCGCGGCGCGGCGGCCACCGCAGCGACGATGCCAGCAAGGATAGCAGCGACGCTGCCGGTAAGGAGGCCGGCAACGAAAGCGTCGGCTCCAATCGTCGGAGTGAATGGTCGGAGCGCGGAGGTTAGACGTGGTGCGATGGTGCGGCCATCATACTCCGCGGTCTGGCGAAGTCCGTGTTCTGACCCGAGGGGAGGCTGCCCGACCTCGTCCGGACGCCGCGGCAGACGCTGGCCCTGGCCCGCATCGACGCCGCGTGGCGCAGGCGCCGAAATCACCGCAGCGGACGCGCTACGACGGCCGACATGGCTCACGCCGTTGAGACCGCCTGCAGCGCCAACAGCGATCGGCAGGCCGTGCCGTCATGCGCCGAGACCGACCCTCAGCAGCGTGCGATGCGGCGCGACGCGGCGACGCGCACCGCGGCAGCCTTTTCCTTTCGCCTTTGCTTGGACTTTCGAGCGGGTGGCGCTGGTGCCGCGCTGGTGCCGCCCGTCGGGGGCCGCCGGCCGCGGCGCACCTATCGCGCACTTCACCAGTGCCCACGCTTTCCCCGCCAGGCCTACGATGATTCGTTACCATCGCCAAGCGTCACGCGGTCCTTCTCAATCATAAATATTCATGGTGATACAGAGCTGATACAGTGACGATGCCGAAGTGATGTCGATGCAATGCAGAGACGCGCGTCGAACAACGCTTAGTCGAGGCCATCGAAGGAACAGCCTTTGCCCTGGCTGTCATCGACGACGCCTGAGGACCGCTTGCGCGACGCGACGAGCTCTTTCCAGTCGGCGACGGCTTCCTTGGCCTCGAGGACGGCGGCGCGCTTGCGCTCCTTGTCCGTCATCGTCTGCGCCGCAGCGGCGACGGCGGCCGCGCGCGCGCGGGCCGCCGCGCCAGGCGCATCCACGCCCCCGTGCGCCGCCAGCGTCGCGCGCGCTTCCTTCAGGGCCTCCATGGACGCGCGGTCGCGCGTCGCCTCGCGCTGCTCGCGCAGGGTCCGCTTCGCCGCGCGCACGGCCTTTTTGGCCTTCTGCTCGCTCCACGCGGTCTGTGCAAGCCGCGCCGCGGCGTCGGGACGCCGGCGCTTGGTGCCGGCCGCCGGGACCGCGTCGGGCTGCCCGGCCGCCGCGGCCGCGGCCGCCGCCGTCGCGGCGTCCGCAGCCTTGCGCGCCAAATTGTAGAGCCGCTGCTTTTCGCGCTTTGGGTCGACGTAGGGCACGCGGAGCGTGTCGACAAAGTGGACGCAGCGGCGCGGTGTCCCCTTCGCTCCGTGGCGACGTGGCGCTACGGCATCCGTGTGAGTCTGGGCATCGGTATCAGCACCAGCATTCGCATCAGCATTCGCATCGGCATCAGCATCGGTACCGGTACCGGTACTGGACAGCGTGGCCTGGGCACGGCCAAAGAAGGTCGCGGGCAGAGCGGCGTCGCTCCATTCTGGCATCTTGGGCAGCCGAATCAGGCCGAAGCCGCGGGCCAAGGTGCCCACATGAATGTTCTTGAGGCGGAAAATGAAGGTGGCTTGGTGCTCTTTGTAAGCGCGGGTCCAGCTGACCAGGGCGCGGACGCTGCGGTCGAGCAGGTCTCGGTCGGTCCGGGTGGCCGCATACAGCCACGGGCTCACGACGGCCCGCAGCGCGCCTAGGATCGGCGCCGACTGGGTCAACGCCGCCGCGGCTGGGTCAGCCGTGGTCGCGAGCGGATCGGGGTCGGCGGCGAAGTCCGGCGCGAGGATCACCGCATCCGTCGGCAGCGCGTCGCGCACGGCCTCCTCGGCCGCCGCCGCGGCCGCGGCGTCCCAGGGCGCCGCATCGGCTGGGATCAGCTCGCGCCAAGCCGTCGGCCGCTGAGGCGCCGTCACGACGGCGCCATGGTTGGGATCGGGGAGGTCTGCCGAGGCCGAAGCCGTGGCCGTGGCCGTGGCCGTGGCCGTGGCCGTGGCGACCCAGGCGTCCCAGGCCGGCGTGACAAAGGGCCGCAAGGGCACGCCGCGGTTCTTCATGAAGGGCACATAGACGGCCTCCTCGGGCGTGAGCATGACGACGGCGGAGCCGGTCCGGCCGCCGCGGGCGGCACGGCCGCAGCGATGCGCAAACTGGGCCGGGTCGTGGGGCGGATCGACCTGGATGACCTGGTCGACATCGTCGAGATCGAGGCCACGGGCGGCGACGTCGGTGCACAGCAGCACCGCGGGGCCCGTCATATGGGCGATGAAGCTGGCGTAGATCTTGGTGCGCTTGACCGGCTCGAGCTGGCCGTGGAGCGCGGCGACATGGAACGATGCCAGGCGCTCCCACAACCCGGCGGGCAGGGGCGGCAAGCGCCGCGGCGAGCCGTCGGCGTGGGTGAGGCCCGCGGGGTCCTGCGCGAGCAGACGGAGCACGCGTCCCCAATGCTCGACCTGGGCACAGGTGCTCATAAACACGATCGTTTTGCGCGTGGCGGCGCTCAGCGTGAGCGGGTCGGGCGGTGCGTCGCGCGACGCGGCGTCTGGATCCAGCAACAGCTGGATCAAGGCGGGGAGCTTCTCGTCCAAGCGGCAGGTCAGGAACCGGGCGTCGAGCGTCGTCGGGATCCGCTGCTCACGGACCTTGCTGCTCGCAACCACGTGGCCGGTGGCGCTGTCCACGTGCTGACGCTCGACGGTCACTTGGACGCGGTGCGGGTTGCGCAGCCCGGCCTTAACGAGGTGTTGTACGCCATCGGTCATGGTGGCGCTGAACAGCCCCGTGCGCCGCTGCTTCGGCAGCCAGTGCAGGATGGCGCGGATACTCACATCAAAACCGAGGTCCAGCAGCTGGTCGCCCTCATCGAGCACGAGCATCTCGAGGTGCTTGAGCGACACGAGCTGCGTCGGGCACGTGCGCGCCAGCAGCTCTTGGACGCGGCCGGGCGTCCCAATGACCACGTCGAGCCGGCGGGCCGCCTTGATGCTCGCCAGATTGTGGTCCATGGTCGCCTCGCCGCCGACAAACACCTGGCAGGACAGCGGCTTGACGAGCGGATCGTCCCGGAACTGGGGCAGGCGCAAGGTATCGAGGAACGGCTGGAAGACGGCGTGGATCTGCTTGGCCAGCTCGCGCGTCGGGGTGATGATCATCGCGCCTACGTGGCGGGTGGGCTGCTTGCCCCCGAGGCGCCGGGCGGCGGCGCCGGCCTCAGCCGCCTCGGCCGTGGTGCCGCGGCGCAGCAGCAGCTCCAGAATCGGAATCACGAACGCCAGCGTCTTGCCGGACCCCGTCACGGCCTCCGCGACGACGTCCTTGTGCTCCAGGAAAAGGGGAATCGTCGCCGTCTGGACCGGCGTACACCGCTCAAAGCCCAGCACGCTGAGGGTGTGCAGCGTCGTCGGATGCAGTGCGACAGGCAGCTCGGTCCACGCCGGGGTCAGGGACCCCACCGCGCTCCCCGGCGACGGCATGGCCGAAGGTCCCGCCGCCGCAAGGAAGGGCGCGGAGCGCAGGTCGCGCGCTCAGACCTCGCGTGAGGGCGGCTGCCTCCTGACGACGAACCCCGCGTGAGCGCAACCACCAAGCTGGCCCGGCCGACGCTTGGAGCGCGATCCGGTCAAGGCGTCGTCCTCGCGCCTTCTCTCCGCTCCCCGAGCTGGCAGTACGGAAAAGCGCGAAAGGCCTCGGCGGATGATCGAAATACGCCAGGAATCGTGGCGAGCGTTCACCAAATGAGATAAAAGGGCGATGCGACAGAAGCGCCGTCTTTCTGAAGTCTAACGGCTAGCGAGGATGTAGACGTGGACGTCCACGCGGACGGCGATAGGGAAGACGATGGAGACGCCCGATCGCATCGCAGCGGTGGATGGGCAAGGCTTTGGCTTTCGGGGAGGGCGCGTGATCCGCACCGCGGCATGGCGCGCTTACACCCGGCCGTCGGTGTATCGCTTCCCCCCTGTGATGGCGACGGTTGGGTGTGGCGCTTGCGACCGCCGTGCCCATGCTGGGTCGCCGTGTGTGCACGAGCGGTCCCTTGACCGCCGTCCGGCGAGCGTCGAACGTCGAGCGCCAAGCGCCGTGTGGCGTTGCGTTGTCTGCGGGCACCCAGCGAAACTCCGATCGAAACTCCGGGCCTGCTTGGACATGGGCATGGACAGGGGGGAACCCGTCCCCGCCGACGCGCCCAAGCCACGGTAGCCCGCCTGGCCTGGCGAACCAGCGAGGCGTCCCGCGGGCGCAGGCGCGTCGCCCGGAGATGCGGACCCTCCGCGGTCTGACGTCCGGATCGGCCTTCGCGCCGTCATCGTTCTTTCCTTCGGAGTCGCAGCGCAGCACACATCACGTGTGCGTCTCTGTCTCCCTTCCCTGCTGCGGCGTCGACGCCGGCCACTCGGGCCTGCAGCATCCACGGCGGTGGGATGAGCAGGGTGCCGGGTGTGGGGGCTGGGTGGGGCCGCTCCAAACGCCAGGGGTTGGATTTCAGGGGTTTGCAGCGGGCACGCATCGCTGCCTCCTGTGGGGACCTCCTGCAGCGGCTGCGGACTAGACCTGCTCGAAAATTCGGGAAACCTGCGTGGCGCCGCCCACCGCCGCAGCATCAGCAGCATCAGCTCACTCATGGAAAGTCCAAGCGTGCGCCGTGCCCATGCAGGGCATCGCGCGTCTGCAGCGCTGCTTCCACACGATGGCAGTGGTCCACGATGCGCGCTACGGTAGAAGCAGAGCGCTGATGTCCTGACGTCCTTTCGCATTGGTCGCATATCCTCGGGAAGGCTTCCTGCCGGGTGTCCGCCACTGACTTGGATGGATGCCATGGACTCGAGTACATGGCGCGGCCGACACCTATAAAAGGGGAGGTCAGGCTGCGACTGGATGGGATCGCCCGCCGCGTGACGGACGGTCGGCGCATGAAGGGATGCGGGACGGATCGATAAGCTGGTTCTGCATCCACGAGCTCCGCAGATTCCCATCAGAACAGCCAGACGACCGTGGTCGGCCATCCTTGTCCCGAACTCCGATTTCCAAAGTCCGCATTCGTTGTTTTTGCCGCGCCATGTACATCCACGTCACACGCCTGCCGGGGCTGTTGCCCTTCCTGCTGCTGACCATCCTTGTCAGCGCCCTCTTCGGGTCCGCCGCAGAAGCAACCCCCTTTCCCCGCTATCGCGAGAAGCCTTCCGAAACTGATCAAGCACCGGCACAACTAGATGATTTTAGGCCTGCCCCTGTGAATCGTAATCATCCTCGGCGTACGGCGGACAGGTTGGCCCCTACGATGCGTCGCCAAGACGCTAATTCAGTTGGACCCTCGGCATCTTCTCCCTCGCCATCAACCTCAGACTCCCGGACAGCCTCTGGAGCTACTGGTCCGGAGCCTCCTTCTTCTGCGAGGCCTTCGATTCCGCGCGCGTCGGCGGATACGGTTCGGATCCATTTTAATACTGGACTCTCTGGTGCTTTACGTCGTATCCCCTGATTCCGTTTCTTTCTTTCCTTTTATATAACTGACTTAGATGACTGATAACTGATTCACTAACAAATAAGGGTCTGGGGGCAATTCATTACAATCATCCATGGTACCCCCCAGGAGGCAGCAGCGCATGAGGCCGGTTGAGCCTGCTGACCACGGGCTGCAGGGGGCTTGCCCGGGAATGCGGCACAGCGCCGCAGTTCTGACGGGTGAGGCCAGGCAGCATCCGATGTTCAACGCGGCATTGAGATCGCGCAAACTTGCTGTTAGTGGGACCACACCATAGCAACCCTCGAATCACATCCCCTAGCGCCGGTGTTGCCCTTGTTTCACGACCCGGCAACGGCGATCTCGCCCTTGTCTCCGGGGGTAAACTTGGATGCGCCATAGGCGACCACCAGGGGTTTCTTTTTTTCTGGTCAGCTTCCAGCTGACGATTGGCCGTCGAACTGCTTTAGCCATAAGAATATTAGTTCTGCCGGGGGTCTTTTCCGAGGATGCGGTACTCATCCAAGCTGCCTGCCAAGGGTTTCTTTGTCTCGGAGGCAGCCTTGATAGTAGGCACGGCGTCGGCCACCTTTTCCTCGCGCCAGAAAAACAGGCACGCATGCGCAGATGCCGTCGCCGTCGCTGCTATGAGAGAACGTGTGGTCCTTGCCTTCCAGCTTACGGGACGCCACAGTGGCCGCCCACGGCTCTGTGGCTATAATCTTGAATGCCGCTCAGTCGCAGACCACCTTGAATTCCTTCAGCAAGCCGTAGAATACGCTGATGTCGACGGTGATAGAGAGGGCGCACTGGCATTACTTTGACGGCCGGCGGCTCAGTGGCCTCCTGGCTGTCGCCAGACGAGCAAAGTGCGGCCCACGAGATGATGCAAGGTGTCCTTGCTGTTCAGCTCGTGAGGCGGCGCGTTTTTTTCCGCCTCGAGACCTTGCACACTGCAGTGCGCAGCCGTCGACTGCTCCATGACCCGCAACCACTTCACGGCTTCCGGATCCACGTGGCGTCCATCCCCAGATCCGACGTAGCATCCAGAGGCGCTGCGGACCCGTCAGATCGTTGATTCTCTGGAAGACGCGCAGGTACTTTTGACCCGCGCCTCGAAGCTAAGCATTGAATGACTGTTCAGATTGGTATGGTACTCGATGACGCCGGCAGTAATAAATATAAATGCTGCGGTCGCCGAGGTGGCGCTGCGTGGGCAATCTGGCGGCCAGTAACGGATAGTCCCGATAGTGGTCGCCCACGCCGGGATATGATTTGGCGGTGTCCGCGACGCCCAGCATGGTGTTTCAGCGGCGCAGCCAGACCACCGTCTCCGTTTCGACGTTGCGGCTTCTCGGAGCGGTCGAGTCGACGGCGCTTCGGGCTGCCGACGCTGATGCATTTTTCCAAAAATGAAATAAAATAAATAAGGCTCTAAACGCGTTCACATCGACATCCCGTAGGCATGAAAACGGGGCCCCGACGGTCCAGCCGAGAAAGAATATGCCACCCTCACCGTGCCACCTCCGCGTTAAGTGCAGCGGCAATCATCAACACCGCAGTCCAGCGTGTCGAACGTAGGTGTCAGGAGACTTCGTGCTGGGGGGAACGTATGCCACGCGCCTCGCCCTGTTTTGGTTCCTGTCCGTGTGGGTGCCCCCTGCGGGCGCCGTCTCGGAGATGTTGGCCCGGAGGTGCGCTGGCGCTTGCAGGTCGCGTCTGCGGCGTGTGGGATCCTGCCGCGCGGCGCGTGTGCACCAAGAGCGGCCAGGACCGGCCAGACCGGTATCCTGAAACGACCTGCCGCTAAGGCTCTTTCGCCACCAGGACGGCGATGGCTCGCGTCCGGGGAGGGGCTTGGGCGCTGAAGCGGGATCGCCCCTTTGTGCGGATGCGCCGCGCGATGCACGCGTCAGGAGGGCCGGTGGGGCTCGATCCGGCGCGTAGGGTCTTCGTCGTTGCTGCTGCTGACGCCCCGGCCGGCTTTCGTTCCGTCTCGCGCGAAGGCGGCGTCAGCCCGCAAAGCCACATCCCGCCGCCCTGCAGCGACGGGACGCCGGCAGGATGCGACGCGATGCGGTGGCAATGCGATGCGCAGCACATGCGCAGCACCCGCCGTATGCCGTGGGCCGTGGGCCGTGCTGCACGTCGATGCCGCGCGTCACGGCCGTATAAACTTGGGTTTTGAGCCGCGTCAGCCCGGCCGTCGCGGCGCGCGCTCCGTCCAGGCCCGACGGGGACTCGGAGGCCGACAGCTTGCCCGGATGTGGGCGGTCAGCTGCAGTCGCGCGGTTTGGCCCACCAGGCGAACAGCATCATCCCGAAAAGGCCTGAAAAAGGGGCGAAGGCGATGGCGGGGGCGCACGCTGGGCACGGCTTCAACCACCTGCGGATGCCCTAAATGCCAAAATGCCAAAATGCCCGTCGGCCCATACAAACAGCGGCAAGCGCAAGGCCCACGACAGACTCGGTGGCACCCAGGCGGCCGTGGCGTGCGCTCGGGTGGAATGGCCCGCGCTCTCCTCAAGGAAGGGCGAAGCGCGTCGCGACACCGCTTCTCGGTCGGCCGACAACGACGACCACGCCGACGACCACGTCGACGTCGATGACGGTGACTGCGAGGACGTCGGCGACGCGTCTTCCGGCGCGTCAGGATAAGAACATAGGGATCCATACGCCCGCGCATCCGCACGGCATCGCATTGTCTTTCGGAGGAGAGCGGGTTGCCGCCAATCGCCATTGGCCGCCGTTGGCCGTCCGCCGTCCACCGTCCGGCATCCGTGAGCAACCACGATCGCACACAGGCGTCGCCTTGCTGGCACGGTCTTCACGCCATCACCACGGGTGCGCCACATGGGCCTGTCGGCATCGCCTCCCGCAGATCCGCGTCCCCTAGCCCTGATTCCCATCCCTCGTCGTGGCCCTCCGGTCGTCTGCGCGCTGGGCTGCTCGCCCCGCTCCCGGCCCCTCGCCTTGCGCATTGGCCATCGCCAAGCGCGGCTCAGCCGCAGCCCCTCTTTCCCACCTCGGGTCGGTGTGGTGGCGCCGCCGTGCCTGCCCGCTTCAGCCCTAAGACGCTCGGTGGCCGCCGACACGGCCTGGCGGCCGCAGGAAGCCTGGTCCAGCCAGTAGGTGCGGCGCTCCTGAAAAGCCGGCACATCGCTGTCGCCGTCCTGTGCCATACCTGGAATTCATCCGTGCGCCTGCCGCGGACGTCGACGCATCGGCCCGGCCACCCATCGCCCGCATCCGCTTGCGGCTTGCGGAGACTTGCCGCTGGGGCCTCTCGGCATCACAACGCCTCCTATCGTCTCGCCTTGCCTCTGTGTGGTGCGGTGCGGTGCGGTGCAGTACGGTGCAGTACGGTGCAGAGCCTTGCGGTGCGGTGCGGTGGCCCCGTCCCCGACCGACCGACCGCCCGCCTCTCCCCGCCCTCCCACATCGCCTCGCATCGCATTGCCTCGCCTCGCCTCGCATTGCATCGCCTCGCCTCGCATTGCATCGCATCGCATCGCATTGCATCGCATCGTTTTGCATCGTTTTGCATCGTTTTGCATCGTTTTGCATCGTTTTGCATCACCTCCCCGATTGCTCTCGATCGCTCGCCTTTCCGCCCACGGCGCGGGCTTTCGTGGACCGGGGAACCCGCGACGGGCTCGGCCGCGTCCCGCCCGCCGAAGCCTCCCGCCCGCTCGCGGGCGCGTCACGCCTGCGCCAGCGCTGGCGTGCCTGCAGCGCTACTCGCGGCCGGCCCGACGCCGACGCCGACGCCGACGAGTGCGCCCATGGGCATGCGGCCAGACGCCGCGGCGCCGCGACAGATCCGCGTCCGGATCACGCCGTCTGCCGCGTCTTCCTCGGCCGCCGCCGCCGCCGCCGCCTGCCCGTGCTCGTGCCCAGCGCCATGGTCGCCGCGACGACAGCGGCCATCCCTGCGGCCCCGCAGCGCCTCCCGATCCTCGCCGCCGCGGTGCCTGCCCCTCCCCGCCACGATACCCCCACCACGACCCCGTCCAGGGCAACGGCCACCGCCGCCGCCACCACCGGGTTTACGACCGCTGCGCCTGGCGCGCGCGACCCCGGCTGTGCCTGACGACGCCAGCGTCGCCCGCGCCACCGCTGGGCGGCAGCGCGGTATGGCGCGCGCGCCGCGGCGATCGGCGGGCCGTCCCCTCGCATGGCATCCCCTCGGGCAGGCCCCCTGGCTGCTGCTGCTCCTCGTCGCGGCGCTCGCAGGCCACGTGGCGCGGACGGCCGCACGGCCCTCGCCCGCGGCCCTGGCGGCCGCATCGTCGGGCATCTGCATGACCTCGTCCGACTGCAACGACCCCGCCTTCTACTGGTGCCAGGCCGGGCTCTGCAGCGCGAATGGCCCGAACGGCGCCATGTGCCTGACCACGGCCGAGTGCACGCCCGGCGGTAGCTTTGTCTGCCATGCGACCAGCCGCGTCTGCGTCTCCAATACCCGGTCGGCCGCCCCCGCCGCGACGTCCGCGCTGTCGCATGCCTCCAGCGCCGAGGTCGACGCCGACGCCGACGCCAGCGGCCGCCAGACGGCCGCGCCCCACGCCGACACCGTCGACACCGTCGACTCGGCCAACTCTGCCGAAAACGACGACACAGGCGCTTCCTCCTCCCGTGCCAGCAACGCCATCTACGTCGCCGTCTCCATCTGCCTGGCCGCCGTCACGGGGATCGGCATCGCCGTCATCTGGCGCTACACCAAGCGGCCCTTCTCCATCCGCGGCTGGCACCTCGACTTCCGCTCGCGCTCCCAGGGCGGCACAGCGGGCGGCGCGGGCAACGCGACCGAGGGCCCCGCGTCGCGCCTCCGCCGTGACCGGCGCCGCCGCGTCGCCGCCCGCCGCGCCGCGCATCCCCGCCATGGCGTGCGCAACGCCCTCGCCGTCGCGCCGCTCGGGCTCAACCTCGCGCTGCACGGCCCGCGGCCCGACCGCTTTGATGACGATGCCATGGACAGCGACGAGGGCGACGCGGCCGGCCGCGAGGCTCACGATGGCGCCGCCGACCACGACGGGTTCGGCGCCGACGGGCGAGGTGCGCGCCGGACCGCGCGCGCCGCGGCCGCTGCCACGCCCCGAGGGCCACTGCCCCGCTATGCCAGCTGGTACTCGGCCCCGAGCTACGTGAGCCGGCCCTCGACCGCTGCGCGTTCCACCGCCGCGTCCTTCGACGGCGCGTCGTCCGCGTCGACCGCGTCGTCCGCGTCGACCGCGTCCGCATCCCCGTCACCGCCGCGGCCGCTGTCGCGGGTGCTGCGCCGGGCGTCGGTGGGCGCCGGCCCTACGCCCACGGATGCCGTGGCGCCCGACGGGACGCCGCTGTTGCAGACCCGCGGGTCGATGCGATCGGTGGCCGGCCGCAGCGCGGTCAGCGCCGATGGGCTTGGCTCCGCCTCCCGTCCACGGGCGGCCTTGCCTCAGCTCGTGTCTAATGGGCTCGCGTGGCGACCTCCGCCTTTCCTGCCGTCGTTCCCGGTCACCCGCCCCGTCATCGATTCTGATGTCGATACCGAGACTGATGCTGATGATGATGCTGATGTCGAGGCCGATGCCGATGAGGCTGTTGTGACGGGCACCGGTGAGGTCCACTCGGACCCAGAGTCGCTGAACGCACCGATGTCAGTGCGCAACGCGGTGCGTCGCCGTTCGTTGTCGCCGACAATCGATCCCGCCATGCGTCCACACGACCGAGTGTTCTCGTCCCCATCGCATGCGCATGCGCAGCGACCCGACGACGCAGATATTGCTCGATCGCTCGACCCCGTGGCACAGACGCCGAGCGACATCGACGCGAACAGCGAGCCCGAGCTGGACGCCGGTCCGCCGCAGCTGGTGCCCGCGCCCCATGCGCTGACAGCGGCCCACCACTACATGGTCGAGATGACCGTGCCGCCATCAGCATTGACCCCCCTGCCCGGCATGACGGCCGCGCTCGACGCCGACACGCCCTGGCCGCCCCTGGCCGTGCCGACGGCCCGACCGGCATCGCCGCCGCCGCCACGCACGGCGCGTCCATCCGGTGCGTTGCCCACGAACCCGCTCGCCACATCGGCGCCCTCGGGCTTCTGGTACCGCCTGGCGCGCGTTTTCGCGAGCTCGGGCGGCTCCGCCGCGCAGCCCCCGGCTCCGGCCCCGGCCCCTGGCGCCGTGTCCCAGCTCCCGACCTCCGCTATCGTCGCCGCCGCGGCTGCCACGGCCGTTGCCGGTCCCGCCCCACCACCTCCGTTGTCGAGGCCGGAGGCGGAGGCCGCGCCCGCCGTGGCCTCGTCGTCGCCCTCCCGGCCGTCGCCGCCGTCGCCCTCAACGCCCCTGCCGGCAATCGACCTGGCCGAGCGTGCGCGCGAACTGCTCGCGGTCCTCACGTACGACCCGCCGAGCTACGAAGCGACCCTGCAGGCCGACGCGCTGGTCGGCGCCTACCCGCCGTATCAGCGCCGCCCGCACCTGCCGCCCCGCCACCGGCCACCGCCCGAGACGCACCACCACCCGCAGCACCATCACCCGCATCGGACGAGCGCCGCGCGGCATCCCTATCACCCTTCGGCGGCGGACAGCGACGGCGACGGCGACGACGGGGCCGAGGTCCGCGACGACTCGGCGGTGCCGGAAGATGCCACACCGCCGCCGCCGCCGCCGCCGCCCCGCTCATTCTACGGGATGATGGGCTCGATGGGCGAGCCGTTGCATCTCCACGCGTGATGTTCTACTTTAGGGGGTCAACCCACATGTACCGGTCTCTTTTCATGAATGCATCGGGACCCACGCGATCACGGCCCCACAGCCCGAGGCATCCCCTCTTTCTCAACAGGGCATGGCTGCCCTGCACACCCGCGCAGGGTTGTGAGACCATGGGTCGTCAAGTATCACAGAGTTTTTTAGAATGGCACGTGGTTCGATGAGGTAGGACGCGATAGATATAAGGAGGAAGGGGGCGACAATGAGGAAACGACAACGGAGTGAGGTCACGTGGGCGTAGAACGGCGTTCAGGCCGTCAGCCCGAGCGTCAAAGATACGGCCGCGAGCGACGTCAGTCTATAAATAGGAGGATGCGGGGAAAGCAACAACAACAACAACAACAAAAATGAAACAACCGTGCCGCGGAGCGGCAGCGAGGAGCGACAGGGGATGGACATCAATATCACCGAGGAAGCGCACAGCAGAAATGGCACCACGGGACAGCATGCATCGGACGGCGGCCACTCGACGACATCACCATCCTGCTGGCGGCGAAGGAGCGGCTCTGCCCCGTCGCTCGGCTGCAGCAGCGGCGGCGATGGGCGACTGGCGGCAGCGATGGGCGAATGACGGCTCGAAGCCAACAGCGGCAGTGGCCTGCTTTGCCGTCGGGCTCTTGGACGTGCTGATACCGGCGAGGGCGCCGGAGCTCACCGGCAGCTGGTGGCGCGGAAGGGGGCACGCCGGACGGCCGGGCCACGATAGGACGGTGAAAGGGGCCTTCGCCCGAGCCGCGTCGCTTAGTAGTGGATTTTCTTGTGGGCCTTCTTCTTGAGATCCATCTCTTGGCCAAAGGCAGTGGCGACAATGGTGAAGTAGAAGAAGATAAAGGACAAGGCGAGGGCGGTGGCGCCGAAGGCCCACTTGTGGTTGGCCAGCAGGACAATCGAGGCGACAAAGAGAATCGCCGTGCGGAACCACTGCCACGCGATCCAGCAGATGTTAGCCATGAACACGCGCTTCCACGCGCCCACGAGGCCGGTGATGTTGAACGCGAGGTCCGCCAGGAAGACGGCGAAGGTCGACCACAGGTATTTGGACATCGAGTTATCGAGCGGGTCGATGTTCAGCTGCTCGAAAACGCGGGGCTGAATCTTGCCCGACTTCCAGGCCTCAATGCCGACAATCGCGAGCACGATCATCAGAATGTCAATCAGGATGTTCAGCAAGGCCGAAATCAGCGCGCCGATGCGCAACGAAAACAGGCCGAAGTAGGCCCGGCGGGCCCACCACTGCTTCTTCACGGCTTCACCCATGGCGAAATCAAGAAAAAGGAAAGAGACGGCGCGGCGGCGGATGAGAGAGAACTGCGAGGCAGGCGAGGAACGCTGGCGCGGGAGTCAGCACCAATCGGATGAGTCTCAGGGAACCTCGGACGGCGTTGAACCAGCGCGAGTGAAACGAGCGTCAGGACGGACTGAGAGTGCCGATGGCGGTTGTTGGCGGTGGGACCATGGGGCCTTGTGCGCACGTGGGGTGTGGGTGCGACGGGGCACGCCGAGCCAGCCGGCGACCGGGCCATCCGTCTTGCTACGGGCAGCGGCGTCGTCGCTTTAGGGTTTCCGAGGTCTCTGTCGGCATCCTCGCCGCGGTCCTAGCGGTCCGAGCGGTCCTGGGGTACCGCGGGTACCGCGGGTACCATGGGCAACGCCTCGTGCGCGGGCGATGCGTCGCCCTCGCTGCCGGCATACTCGCCCGGGCCTCCTGGGCACGGGCGCCACCGCCGTCGCTGGGAACGAGGCCCGGCCCTGCGCCTCCCGTGGCCCCTCGACGAGGGACGACCGGCCCCGGCCGACGATGCCATTGCGCGATGCCGTGCATCCTCCCCTGCGGCCGCGGCCGTCGTGAGCGGCGCTGTGGCCCGACCCCGGCAGGCACCCGGCGGGCAGGCACCCGGCGGGCAGGCACCGCCATCGCACCACGCCTCACCGCCGCGACGCCGTCGGTCGCCTGGCGCGGCGGCGGCGGCGGCCGCGGCCCATCGCGGCGACATCAACGGCCTCGCGAGCGTTTCAGATTCCGCCCGCCGCGGCGGCATCAGGGCGGTCCGCCGAGCGAGCGCGCGAGCGAGCGCGCGCGAGGCCGGGCCAGCGAGGCATCGAGCGAGGAAGGCGCGCCCTGCAGCGCCCTGCAGCGCGGCGAGCAGGCGAGCGCGACGCCCCTCCACGCCGGGCGCCGTCCGCGCGCCTCGGTGCATGAAGGCCCCGCCCGCATGCCGGCGGGCGTTGTCGGCCTGCTGGCCCGAGGCGGGCGAGTCGGCCCTCCCCGTCGGCTTGGCCCTTTTTTTCCTCGCGCCGGCGTCGAGTACCAGTGGTGCTTTCTTCTCGGCTCGGCGGTGGTCGTGGCCGCGGCAGCAGCAGCAGCAGCAGCAGCAGCGCCGACGGGATCGATGGGACGGACGCCTCCAGCTACCCCGCGCCGCCACCGCGAAAAAATAGAGAGAAAAGAGAAAATTAAGGCAACCGCGAGGAAACACGCCGCGCCGTATGGCAGCAGACGCAGCGTCGAAGCCGGTGTCGAATGGAGTCCGTCCGCTGCTGCGACGGCCCAGCGGATCCGCCCACGGCCACGCGCGGCCGTGGGCGGCTCAGACGCGCATGCAGCGCCATCGCCGAGTCCTCAAGCCAGCGACGCCATTTTCGATCAACCGACGTGTGCTCATCTTTGGCGGCCCATCCTCACGCGCCCGCCATCCCCCCCACCCAACCCCACCCAGGGGGGTGCCCCCCGAGGGGTCGCCCATCGAGGCAGCGCGCGCGAGGCATCAGGATGAGCGTGACAATGTTGCTGCCACCTGGTGGCGGCACCGCGCGATCGGTCTCGCGGGTAACGCTAGGCAGCGCCGGATGTTCAATGCGGCATTGAGATCGCCGGTCGCAAGCTTGCCGTGGATGGCATCACACCCCAGCGACCCTCGGACCACGGTCTCCTGGCGGCGGCGTTGACTGGATTTCAGGACGACGGTCGTCGGGGCAGACACCTGGATCCTGCGGGCCGGGTTGACCGGAGGCCCGGTGGAGGGAACGCTTGCCCGAGGCCTGCGGACCCGGTGGATCGACCCTCGGCTCGCGCCGGGACGCGCCGGCCCAGGACGCGCGAGTGATCGGCACGGCCAGCATTTCGTTCGTCCCGGCATGCACCAGGGTCGCCCGGACCTCGACCGTCGACCAAGACGGTACGCAAGCGTTGGGCCCACGCCTGGTAGGCCCGAGAGGGTAGCGCCCCGATCTTGCCGTTCCCTCCGTGGACAAACAGGAACGCGTTTTTAGGTAAAGATGGTTAGAAGTGAAGGTTTTCAATCGATGTCGCCTTGAAGATCGACCTCGCTGAGGGCGCTGTCAATGCGGCTACTTCAGGTGAGGAGAGGGAACGGGTGGGAGCGTGACGTGCGATCGTGCTCCTTGCGGGGGTCGTATAACGAGTGCCGGTGGCTTTCGCGAAAAAGGACCGGTGGTCATAGCGATTGCCTGAGACATTCATCAGCGGCAACCGGTGGACCATCGTCGAGACAAACATGCTCTGCTGCCCAAATACCGGTGAAACTCGATCGAATTTCAGAATTTGGTCGATACATTTCTGTATTCTCCCGCTGGCTTTACAGAACTGTTTCTCGGCTGTCGTGTAAACAGTGGTGTAGTCCTTTTGTCGCAACGTGACGCTCTGAGCGTCCGCCAATTCGTAGAGCGGCATGATCAATCCAATGATCGCCTTAGCAAGGTCACGGACCAAGTCATAAGTGATGTCCGTGTCTTTCGGAACCGAGGCAAGCGGGAAGACGTCGTTCAGGATCAGTTCAAACGCATCGAAAGGTGTTGCCTTCCGCATCTTCTCCGCAAAATCGTAGATATCGATCCGATGATCAGGCTCACGAAATTCAAACTCATCTTGGGGCGCGTACTCAGGCTCAGACCTCAGCGACTCCGCCGGCCCCAGCTTGTAGAGCCGCGATCCGACGAAAACGCGATCAAGGTTGATATAGTCCTCGCTAAGACCCTCCGTCCTAGCGGGAAAAGGCAATGAGCGTGGCCAACCAGCCTTGTTGGCGACGAGTGTCTCTCCGGCATCTGACGCCAGGATTTGGAGATGGCTCAACGCGACACCCAAACGTTGAGCGGTGAAGGACAGCTCGTCGGTATGAGTATCGTAATACCGGATCCGATGCGCTGCTAACCAGCGCGTCTGCAGGGCGCCTATATAGTCCACGTAAATCTGCATCGTCCGTTCGATCTCTGGGAAGGCTTGGAGCGGTCGCTGCTCGTTGATCCTCGTCAGTGCCGCGTTCAAGTCATTCCAGGGCGAATCCTTTCGATCAGTTGGGGTGCGCAACCACGAATTAAACGCGAAAATCGCGGGAACAAGGGTCTCCGTACGGGACATGATAAACGACGGTTGCAAGAGATCTCCGATGATGTCGAAGAGGCTGGAGATGATACGCGCCCCGACCACCTCCGGTTTGCCATCGAGAAGGGTATCTAACTTGTTCATCACCTCATTCAGATGGGCGTGCCACTGGTCAGCTAGGACCTGTTTCGGAGCCAAATCGGCCAGATCGTATCGGTGAAGTCCGTGTGTGGTTCGCAGCACGTTTTTGCTTCGCGACGTGGATGGTGCCACGTGTGGCGGTAGAGGCCACACAGTGGAGAGAAATTCGGCGGATTCCTTGGACAAAACGTCCTGATCGGTGCGCTCGATATAGTCGGTGACGAAGGCCGATTCCGAGGAGTCGCTCTGCGATCGCTCGATGGCATGGACTATGTGACACAAACACAAGACTGACCAGAGGGCGAGCAGCAGCCCATAGTGGCGCCGCATGATGCGATGATGGGGGGGGTCCGAGGTGGGCTGGGGCGACGGCGCTAGCAGGGAAGCCGGGGAGATGAACGAATGTCGCGGCGACGAAAGTCAGACGGACGCGGTAGGAGCGCGGTAGGAGCGTGAACGAGCAGACGAAGCGTACGGCAGGGAGCGCACCGGAAAAGGCAGACCGAGCCGTATTAGCCGTAAGAAAGTTAGATTAGCCCACGCGTTCCAAGCTGCAGAGATGATGCCGATGATGCCAATGTGAGTCAGGGCGCTACATGTGAATGCTGTAGGCTGCATGACCCACCGGGAGGGAAGGATCCATCTGGCACGGGTAACCACAGCGCGTGCATGGCTTGTTCACGACTTGTCGAATACGAGTCACTCAGAAACCACCCTAGAAGTCTTTATATAGGCCGATCGCGGCCAGCCGAGCGGCATGCACGACGCCCGTGCCCATCCGGACGTTGGCCATCTAATCATGAGGCAGCACCCTGTGCTGCCCGACGACATGATCGGAGAACTGCGACGTGTCGCCTGCAAGAGTGGGCCCCACCGTCCAGGATGCCATCGGCGGGCGTAGGCCTTATCACGACCCTCACTTGGGCTCCATGCAGATAGCGATCCCCAAGAAATGTCTGTCTGAAAAGCGAGGACTTCTCGCCGGCTTCGGTCAAAGCATGATCGCCGGCTTCGGTCTAGGCATGGGGGCATCGCCACATCGCTGGAGCCCCAGCTCGAAAGAACTGCTGTCCAAAACTGATGTCCAAAAAAAATTCCGGCTCATTATCACGCGGGCAGCAGAGCTGCCGCTTCGACACCGTCGTCGCGTCGCTGCCAAGTCACTAAGTTTTAGGACCACTAAGTTTACACATGTCTTACTATTTTTTTTTTTTTTTGGTGAAAAGATATAAAAGATAACGGAGCGGAGTTAAGGGGAGGAGGCCTCGGGGGAACTTTTCCTGAACGAGCTCAACGTGACCAAGAACTGCGCCCATGGGGCGTCAATGTGACGCCCAACGGAGTTTGGGGGTCCATTTATCCATTTATCAGGCAGGCTTGCTCTGGAAACAACGCTCGGCCGAAGCGATTGAGGTCCTCACCTTCAGTCTGCTTTACGGGGAAAAGGAGTAGTAGTCTCGGGTGGCCGACCGCGATGCCGTGACTTTCCACGATAGAAGAGGAGGAGCCACCCAGGTTTGCATATAGCGGTGCTGTGCAGTGTGGGACCTGGACAGACCCCTACCCACTGAAATTCCGGAGCCCATCATGAGTTCGGCAAGCCACGTCTTCGGCATCGATAGTGTCGAAGGATAGTGTCGTCATTGCTCTGGTTCCCCCATGAGTCCGGGTGCCGGTGGAAGGCTCTTGATTACACAACGCTGAGGTAGCGACGCCGCTAGCGACGCCGCGTAAGAACGTACCAAGCCAAAGCATAACATCGCCTATCTTGCCGCACCAAAACCGCCTCCCACAGATATCACGTTCAACTTGTCCCACAGCGCCCCATAGGGCGTCGCCTTCGCCTGGCCCAAATAATCGACGGCGGTGACTCAAATGTGAAACAAAGTCCTGAAGCCAAGCCCATTTCAAGAAAGCTGCCGACAATGTGCACGCCCTGGGATAATCCCCAAGACAAACAGGGCGTTGGTAGACATACTCTTATATCAGGCATTTGACGATGAAGCCACCGAGGGCAAGGGCGTAATCTCGGTTCTAACATCGCGGGCATACCAGGCATGCGCTCAGCGGCTCCGCACCATCCTGGTCGACGAGTTCGGGACGACCCAGGTGCATGCCGAGGCGAATCAGGTCCTGACAAAGGCGAAAATCGGGGACACGACGGCAGTGTTAACGTCGCGCGCAGGGCGGGGGCCCGCCCGACCGCGCCGAGGTCCATCGACCGGGTCGGCAGGATCCGGGTGTATGCCCAGACGCATGCGGTCCTGAAACCCTGTCAACGCCGGCGGCAGTGGTCCCAGGTTTGCTGTGGCGTGAAGCTACCAACGACAAGTCGGTGAACCGCGATCTCCATGCCGCGCTGAACATCCGACGCTGCCTGGCCGTACCCGTCAGACCGGAGGCGGTGTGCCACAACCCCGGGCAAGCTCGGCTGCAGCCCATGGTCGGCAAGCTCATCCGACACTGAACCGTATGTGTATTGCCTCTGTGGGTACGGCTGGAAGGCACCATGGAGGGGATGATGTGCGTGTTAGGTCGTCTCAAGGAAGAGCCTTTATACGCTGTCACTTGACATTACAAGAAAGTGCAACAAGGTATCATTCCAGCTTGGATGGAAGCCGAAACAAGACGCTTCCAACCTGCCCCTACCCGCCCCGCTCGGCAGCGCCTGCGCATGCTGGCGGGAACGAAGATTGTTTGATTGGGGACGCAAATCGTGGGGACGGAAGGGCACGGGCAGTCGCGGAAGCGGGCGCATGTCAGGAAGACCGTCGTCGCGGCTACCGCCGGTGCGACCGTTCTCTGGTCCAGATCCTCAACCGTCGACCCCGTCGGTCGCAACCTTCAATTCAGGCTGCAGCGGCCACGAGGACGCAGCCAGCACGCCCTGTGGAACGCTGGACGCTGTCGTCTCGGCGGACGTCGAAACGCATGTTCCGACGAGCGACGGCAGGCAGGACGGCCATGCGGGGTTGGCCACCGCATCATCCGCCTCGGCCATCCCAGGGACCCTTGTCGCGCTGGCCACGGCGCTCACGCCGCCGGGGCCATCACTTGGCTGGCGCTTGAGCAGCCGCTGCTTGAGCCGGCGCATGCCAGACCCCACCCCGAGCCCGGGGCTCGCGCTCGCGCTGCGGCGCTGGCTAGCGGCATCGGCGTCCCCGGCGGCGGTGCGGTCGGCGCCGCCGCCCCTCCTATCGCGCGTCAAGCCATCCACGAGGCCTCCTGGTCCCGACGTATCCCGTGACGCCCGCCCGCCAGCGGGCGCGGGGCACGAAAGCACATTGCACGTCGTCGGCATAGACATGGGCGCCATCGACATCGCCGTCAGCGGCAGCGACAACTGCGATGTGGACGCAGACGCGGACGCCGCACGGACGGGGGCGCTCGGGCGCTCGAGCACGGCCTCCAGGCTCGTGGACGTCGCCGGACCGCTGTCGGTGCTGTGGCGCACCGTCGACAGCGCGACCGAGAGCAGGCTGAACCGACGCGACGACGCGGACGACGCCTTGTCCTTGTCCTTGTCCTTGTCCTTCGTAGCGGACTCGTACACGCGTAACAGATCGTCCGCATCGAGTACGTCGGCCGTCGGCGCAAGCGTCGCACGCAGCGGCGCCGCGCCGCGACGTGGCGGCGGGAGGACAGCGCGCTGGTCCGCCAAGCGGGCAGGAAGGCGCTCCAGCAGGTCGAAGAGAGGGTCGCCCGCCAGGCCCGGCTTCGACACACGGCGTGCTGGATCGCGGCAGCGGCGTCCAGACGTCTCATGGTCGCTTTCCGAGAGCAACCGATCGATCGCGTCATCCGTGCTGGAGGCGACCGTGGCGACAGTAGCCGTGGCGAGAGTAGCCGTGGCGACGGCCGTGGCACTCAAGTGGATAGGGTGCTGGGACGCGACGACCGACGCGGGCGAGTGGCACCCGTTGCGCGAGTGCTGCGAAGCGATGGAAGCGGCACGGGTGGCGCGGGCCGCCTGAGCCTGGTACCAAACCGCCGAGCGCGTCGCCGAGTCGTCCGAATAGGAGTTGCGCGGCAGCGGCGGACGGGGTAGCCGTGACGCTGCTGGTGGCATCTCCAAGACCGCGTCTTTGCCAAGCGACCGCACGTCGAGGTCCAGAGCGGATACCGCAGAGCCGCCCGAGGCGCTGGAAGTGCCTGGCGTGCCCTTGAGGAGTCGTTGCGACCGCTGCTTCATGAGCGATCGCGCGTGGCGCCACCCGGAGGGCTGCCGCGGCGCGCTCACGGCGACGCCATCGCCGCCACTTTCACCGGCGCCGCCCGAGGCGTCCGAAGGCCGGCGGGTCGCGACGGCGACGGCGTTCGCAGCGGCGTCCTGGGCCCTCGAAGCTTCTGACCGCGCCATGGAGACCGAATCGCCGCTGGCATGGCGCTCGCCGACACAGCCGCCGTCCCTGAAACGGTCGACGGGGCGGCCGTCGCTGCCGAGACCGTCATGATCACCAGGACTCGCCGAGAAGTCAGCGCTGACCGCGCTCACGGTCGTGGCATCGTGCGGGACCCACGGCGCCGCCGCCGCCGCCGACGTCGTTGATGTTGCGGCCTTCGTGGTCGGCGCCGATGCTGAGGCTGATACTGATGCCGACGCCACGGCTGTCGCGTCCGGCGGGTGAATTCCCGTCTCCATGGCCTGGCGCGCCTGCTGCTCCTGCAGGCGGCGCTGGCGCTGGCGCGCCAGGACTTCAGCGACTGAGGCGCCCGAGCGCTGGTCGTGATACGCAGGCCGGAAGGCGTCCGGCGTGACGAGGCACGCGGGGAGTTTCGGCGGCGGGCACGTGCAGGTGAGGCCGTGCGCCAGCGGCACGGGGTGGCACGTGCCGGCGCACGGGTAGTCACGTGACCGCGGCACCGCGTACGTCCGGAGCGCCGGTTTCGGCGCCGACGGCGTCACGACCATCGTGGCGCCCATCAGCGACGACGCGCCGCTCCCGCCGCTCTTGCCGTACGCGGCCAAGCTGGCGCCATGGGTGGACAGGTCGCCCCGACTGCGCAGCGTGGCGCCGTCACCGAACCCGCTGTCGTCGTCGGTCGTGCCCGACTCGCCTTCTTCCATGCCCGGCCACATCTGCCGCGGCAGGGAATGCGCATCGGCGCCGTGGCCGTGCCCGTGGCCGCAGAAGGAGGAGCCATGGCGGCGGGGGTGGTGGCGCGCCGGCATCGACCGCGGCAGGCTGTGAGGCTGACGCGGCGAGGTGGGCGCGGTCGCGGGCCGCGAGCGGAGACTCCCCCGCAGTGAGGCAGCGCTCGGATCGGGGACGAGCGAGCGGTAGGAGCTCAGCGAGAAGAGGGAGCCTGTGGACGGGGTAAGCGAAGCTTTGCGCGCGGAAGCGGGGGAGGCTGACAAGGCACCGGGCGTGATTGGAACCAGAGGCAGTCCCGCACGGGACCGCGGCGTGGCCTCCTCGATCAGGCCCGCAGCAGCGCGCTGGGGCGATGTGGCGCGAGAGCTCGCCGGAGTGGGCAGCGGCGAACCAGTGAATGCACTGGCTTCCCCATACTTGCTTGCATGCTGGAGCTGTTGTTGCCGGTAAACGTGGCGACGACTCTGCTCCTGCTCCTGCTGCTCCTGCTGCTGCTGGCGCCAGGTCTGGAGATGGCGTGCCAAGGCGGCGAGTTCCGCGATCCAGCGCGGTTCGTCGGACGCGGCAGAGGCATCCGTCACGGTTGAGGGCAGCGCCGATGACGCATGGTCGCGCAGGCGCTGGTAGGCGTCGAAGGGGAAGACGTGGCCATGCAACAGACTCGACCGTCGGTGGTACTGCTTCGTTGTCGATCCGAGATCCAACGCCTGCGCTAGCGGATACGGCGACGGCGGCGGCCGATACGGCGACGAAGACGAAGCCATAGACGAAGACGGCCCCTGCGTTACAGGCCGGCTGGGACCACCGGAGGATGAGGTCATGAAGGAAGGTGAGACGGAAGAGGAAACGGAAGGAGATGGAGATGGGGAGGGACAGGAGGATGCAGAGGCTACGGAGAACCCTGAAACCACGGACGGGGACGAATACGCCGCTGAGCCGGATGCCGATCGGCCGAGTTCTCGCCGCGGCGTCGGCGGCGGTGTCAGCGTGGGCATCAGCGACGGTGGCATGCCCGACGCTTCGCTGATCGGCGACGCTTCGGCCTGGGCGATCATGCCCCACAGCTGGTTCTGGTCCGCCAGCCAGCCTTTTAAGTAGGGCCGTGAGGCCGGGGGCGACGGAGACGGGGCCAGCGCGGCAGGCGCGAACGGCGCGGCGGCAGCCGTTGCGGCAGCCGCGGGGACCCGCGGCCCGTCCTGGAGACAGAGCATCGACACGGGCATGCGGCATTCGCGCACGGCGTGCGTCGGAACTGAATTACGATGAAAGGAGACGGCGGGACAGGGCAGGAAATGGCCTCACTTCAGATGTGCCGTGCGGTCTGATTCAGTCAGGACCATAGTCGGTTGGCAGCACCGTGTTCTTGCCGGCCGTCCAGGGCACGGGCACGATCAATGCGCTCCCACCCGCTTCCCGCGCCGAGCGCTCAATCGGGTTTTTTTTGCCCGTGGACAGCCACACGCAGCGTGGACGTCGGAGTGGGATTCCAAAACGCCCCGACGCTCTCACCCGCTGCTGGGCGCCGTGCTCCTCACGGGCCGGCGTCTCCGCGGTCGGTGAATGTTGTCGCTGACTCGTCGGCCAGAGTCGCCGGTGCTTTACACAGGCGGTGGTTAGTCCCGGACCCCGCGCTGTGCCGCGAGGGTTCGGCGTTGTAAACTTGCACACGCGTGGCCCGTGCCACAACAACGTCTCCCGAAACCAGGCACGATGGCGCGGATGGCGCCGCACGGGGTGACGCAACGAAGGCCGTGGATGCGGACGACACGTCCAGGCCTAGCTTGGCTTGTCTTGTCTCGTCTTGTCCTGTCCTGCTTTATCGGGTCCTGCGGGGTCTTCTTGGTCTTCTCGGCGGGCGCGTCGTGGCCTAGGTTCGGCCTGCACGAAGAGGGTACACTCACTCGATGTTCTCTGTCATCAGAACTCGGCAACGGCCCCAGGGATGGACCTGTCCATGCGGCCGACGTCGGCCGCGGGGCAGGCCACCGGGATCACGCCCTCACGGCAGCGCCGATACGTGGCGAGGAGGGCGGAAGACGGGGGGGCGCCCCGATGGACGGCCAGGGAAGGCCGTGTTCGCGTCCAACGAGCGAGTGCAACCGACCCTATCAGAAAGGCCACTGCCGCCCTGCCTTCGTCCCGACGGATGAAACGCGATGGGTTCTGGATTTCTGGACGTCGGGCCCACCGTCAATGGGATGTCCAGGGCCTGAGGAGCTCCGTCTCGCTGCTGCACGATGTGCGAGCTCGAACGCGACCGGTCCGCGGTATTCGCGCGGCGCTGGTCCGCGTCGTAGCGGTCGCTTGCAGATCGTCCGCGGGCGATGGCCGGCGCGGTCGGTGGGCTTGCAGCGCGGTGCTAGATGGGCCGAGAGGCCGCCACGGATCCCTCCGCCACGGGACAGCGACGGCCGTCGGCAGAGAGACGTCGGTCGTGACGCGGCGGCACTGATCCAGCTTCTGACGGCGTTCGAAGGACCGGCGACCTGTCTGCCTGCGCGTGTGTCCCCTCAGGAGGAGAATACCAGCGGCTGAGACCAGGGACGCGGGAACAAGAACCGAAAGGGGTCCGAGCAGGTATCACACAGCGGCCGCGCGAAAATGGCGGAAGCCGGCCTCCCGCACCCCACCGATCCGCCAGTGGCCCGTGGCGGCCCCTCGCACGAGAAGGGAGCCGGTTCCGAGTATTGGTCTGCAGGCAGCAGCAGCAGCAGCAGCAGCAGCAGCAGCAGCAGCAGCAGCAGCAGCAGCAGCAGCAGCAGCAGCAGTCGAGGGATCGGCGGAGGGGCGCCGAAAGGAAGAGACTGCCGTGGAAGACGGTCCGCTTTTCGATCGCAGACCCGACGGAGGGATGGCGGAATGACGGAAATCAGCGGTAACGGCGACGACGACGGCTCTCTGCCGCTTCGACGTCGATCCGTGGTCGGCCGCCGCCGTTTCGCAGGAGCTCCCGTGACGGCGACCCCGGCCGGCAGCCGGATCGTCGAGCAGCGGGGTGGCGGCGGGCGAGGGCGTTGCGCCAGCGCGGCTTGCAGCACGAGGCGCGGAGCAAGGACGAGATCGCCGCTTCCCGCGTTGAGCCCAGCAAACGTGCAGCGCGGCGTGACGGCGCGTGACCTCGGAGGGTGGCAGGCGACGGGGTGGTGGGGTCGCCCAGTCGGCCGCGGCCGCGATCCGGCCTTCATGGAACGGCGCGGGCCGCAGACGCGACGGACGTGCCGGAGCGCTGTTGCCGGTGGCCGCAGCATGCCGCCATGAAGCGCTACGCCGCGCGGTCGCCCTCCGATCCCGGGACAGCGCGCCGTCGCCCAACGCGTCCGCGGACGGTCGGGCGCCGCTGGGTCGACGCGGGCACGCGCCAGCGGTCGGGGGTTCCACCGTCCTGGTGGCGGCGGCCGCTGGCCCGGCGTCGCACAGGTGTGTCACAAGGCCCTCCTCGGCCCATCCCTCCGTCGCTCCATCCTTACCGAGCGATCCATCGCCGCGTGGTCCGTCCGTCCGTCCGTTCGTCCGTCCGTCCGTCCGTCCGTCCGTCCACCGAGCGGGCGGGCACGACGTCCCTGGGGATGCCCGGAGCGGCCGCGCCGCTCGCCGCCAGCGCGGCGCGGCATCGGATCCCCGCTGCTGGTCGCAGGCGCGACGGGAGGACCACCGCCTCCGGGCGCCGGTGACGCGGCCTCCCTGCGGCCTCCGCACAGTCCCTGAGCCCGCGGGAGGCTCCCCGAGGCGCTCGGCCCTCATGAGGGTCGCCTCCCCCCGCACCGGAGCGCCGCCGCCGCGTCCCCGGCCGGGCGCCCATCCCCCGGCGCCGCTGTTCCATGCGCGTCGCGCCAGACATCGCCGCGGCGGGGGTGCTGGCGGCAGGGCACGGGAGGCGGCGAACCGCACGTAACCGACAGCGCGAACCGACAGCGCCAGGATGTCCGGAAGTGTGCCGCGGCACCCCCCGAACGCCGGAAAAGGGTCGTTCGTGGTCCACGGCAGCCATGGCAGCAGCCCTCGCTGTCGCCGCCGGACACACCGGCAGGCACGGCCAGGCACGACCAGCGGTTCCCGGAGCGGGCGCGGGCACCAGACGATCTCGCCGCGGCATCACGGTCCTCCCACCGTCGGTGGACGATGGCGCGATGGCGACCACGACCGCCGGCGTACCAGGAGGCGTCGCACCCGGTTGGGCACCTGTGGCGGAAACCTCAAGCGTGACCGATAAAACGCATCAAGGAGGCGGGCGCTGGAGGGGGGCGCCGCGGCTCCGCGGGTGTCCTTCGGGCGCGCCAGGGAACAGAGCGCCGCGCGTCAGCGTGAACACGGGGGGCGCCGACGGCGGCCACGGCGTCGCTGGCCCGCAAGGCGGCCCAGGCGAGAGCGGCATCCGTCCGTCCGTCCGTCCGTCCGCCGGTCAAGCGAAGCCTCCGTAGTGGACGGGCTGACGGCGCGTCGTCTCGGACCGGCGCGTCGTCTCGGATGGCCAGCGCGCCGCACGGCTCAGGACGGCCCTTGGTCGGATCCCATGGGGCGCTTGGCGCGTCGCTGACCCCCAATCAATGCTCCCATTGGCCACAAAACGCCCCATCCCAGCGACCAGCGTTCAGGATCGTGGCAGCTCCTGCAGCGAGACGCGAGAGCGACCGCGCGCCACAACGGTGGCGGCGAGCGATCTCCGGCGGCCACGAGCGCCGCGGCATCGGGCTCAGGCACGATGCGCGCCGTCCGCGCTGGACAACGACTGATGGGGTCGGGAAGCATGAGGGAGACATGGGCCATTAGACAGAAAAACATACAAGCGGTGGGCGAATATTCAAACAGAGGAGGAAACGAAACATAGGCAAAGAGGGAGGGTCCTGGAGCGAGCCGCCATGGCCGTGCAGCGAACGCATGATCAGCGAGCAGCACAACGGATGCCGCGGGACGGTCACCCCGCACGCGCAGGCGGACGGGCGGACGCCCCACGTCCCGATTTAACGACGACCGCGGCCGCGGCCGCGGCCACCCATGCCGCGGACGGGCTGGGCGCCCGGCTTTTCGGACTGCGGGTTTTTGACCGTCTCGTCGACCGAGAGGATCAGGCACGCGGCCTCCGTCGCGCTGGACAGGAGGTTCGTCTTGACGAGCGCGGGCTCCCAGACAAAGGAGGCAAAGTTGTCGCCGATGGACTCGGAGGTCATGTCGATGCCGTACCAGCAGCCGTGGATCGAGCCCGGGGTCGGCTTCTTGGTGGCCGTCTGGGCGGCGTGGAGGGCGGCGGCGTGGCGCATGCGCAGCTGGTTGAGCAGGTCGGTGGCGTCGAAGCCGGCGTTGTCGCAGAGCTGGCGGGGGATCACCTCGAGGGCCTTGGCGAACGAGCTGATGATCAGCTGGCTCTTGCCCTGGATGGTGCGCGCGTAGTTGCGCAGGTAGGCGCTCAAGCGCATCTCGGCGGCGCCGCCGCCGGCCACCACGGCCTTGTTCTTGATGGCGCGGCGCACAATCATGATGGCATCGTGCAGGGAGCGCTCGACCTCGGCGATGAACTGCTCGGCACCGCCGCGGAGGACGAGGGTGCAGGTCTTGGCCTGCGGGCAGCCCGTGAAGAGGTTGAAGCGCTCGTTGCCGATCTGGCGCTCCTCGAACACGGCGCACGTGCCGAGGTGCTCGGCCTTGATGTCGTTGACCGTCGTCTGGACGGCGCCGCCGACGGCGTTGACGACGCGCTGCAGATCGTCCGTGGCCACACGGCCGGCGCAGAAGATGTCGCGGTCGGCAAAGTACTGCGTCGCCAGATCACCGATGGGCAGGCGCGAGAGCACGACCTTGGCGCCCGTCGCGACGATCTTCTCGAGCTTGTCGTAGATAATCGACCACTCGGCATCCACAATGTTCTGGTATTCGGACACCTCCTCGATCCGGACCTCGGCGTTGTCGCGCTCGGCCTTCAGCTCGAGCTCGACGTTCAAGCTCAGGATCTTGGGGTTCTTGAAGTGCTTGGGCTGCTGCTCGAAGCCAGCGTACGCAAACGTCTTCTTGAACGCGACACCGTCGATCAGCGCCGAGTCCTGCATGGCGCCGCCCGCGACCTTCTTCATGCCGATGAGGTTCTCGTTCAGCTCGTTCTGGTCCAGCGACAGCACGGCGTCGACGACCATCTTGGTAAAGAAGGGCTTGTGCGAGTGGATGAGCTTGGAGGACATCGCCGTCGACGCGCACTTCTCGAGCAGATCACGGAACTCGGCTTCGTCCTTGCGCTCGACGACCACGGCCGTCTCCTTGATGTAGTTGACGGCGAGCTCGCACGCGGTGCGCAGACCCCGGATCGCGATCTGCGGCGCCACGCCTTCCTCGATGTGCGCCTTCATCTCGCGGAGGATCTCGCCCGCGAACAGCGTCACGGACGTCGTGCCGTCGCCGACCTCGGCGTCCTGCGCGCGCGAGATGTCGACCAGCGCCTTGGCGGCCGGGTGGACGATGTCCAACAGCTTCAGGATCGTCGCGCCATCGTTGGAGATCGTGACTACCCATCGTATCCGCCGAGTCATGGTCGAACCCCCGCAGGCGCACGCATCCGAGCGGGCATCCGTACGAAGCATGCAAAAAAAAAAGATGAAGATGGGTGAGTCCAGAAGTCGCGGAGCATCGACGAAGGGGGCCCTCCTGTGGGCTCGCCGAGGGACCGAGTCGGTAGCGCGCGTCAGGTCGCGTGGATCTCTCTGGAGGCCGGGACGACGCGGTCTCGCCACAGGGCCTGGGCGCGCCGACGAGCCCATACGGCACCGATCGGCTTGAGCCGCCGTCTTGTCGGCAGCCACGAGGCCGTCAAGGACGTATGCCACCTACCCGAGTTGGCCTGCTGGCCGCCGCCGCCGACGACGAGCTTGTCCATGCCGCGGGGGCCGAGGGTCGTGCGGATGGCATCGGCGACCGCGAGGCACGCGTTGATGTTGCTCAAGAGCTGGGGGCGGCCCTGCGACGAGTCGGTGCCCTCGCGCAGGACGATAATCTGGGGCTGCATCATCGGGTTCATGGTGGGATGCGGATCGAGGGGAAGGATGGAGGGGAAGGACACGGGCCTGGCGTCTCGGGACACCAACGGAGGAGGGGGAAGAGGTCGGATGGGAAGATAGGATAGCGTAGCAAAAGAACACGCGACGGTTCCGTGGTTTCGATATCGACGACGACGACGACGAGTCCTGATACGTGATATCCGAGCGATTCACGGAGGAGACGCTCGATGCACGATATATGGCGACGGGGGTGGCCAGGCGTCGCAACGCGGTCCGTCCGTTTCCCCCACGCCGGCGCCCCCTTGAATCTCGAAGCGCCTCATCTCCCCCAGCGTCGACCCCAGAAACGGGGGTCTTGGGCGAGCCCCGGGTGTTCGCCAGCGGCCCCTTCGCGAGCGTCGCCGGAGGGCCGGCGACCTGGGGGGTTGCATGGTCGGCTCGGCTCGGCTCGGCTGTGCCATGCCATGCCACGCCATGCCGTGCGTGGGGCCTTCCCGCTCGCTCGCTCGCTCGCTCGCGTGTTGTCTCCCAGCGTGGACGATCCACCGTATCGCTCAATGCTCCATGCCCATGGCTCATGGCCTATGGCTCCATGCTCCATGCTCCATGCTTCATGCGCCATGCGCCATGCGCCATGCGCCATGCTCATCGCTCATCGCTCATCGCTCATCGCTCATCGCTCATCGCTCATCGCTCGGGGCGTCGCCTCGCACGGCGTGCTGGGCGCCACGCATACGGCAGCGCCTGATCCCATCGCTGGCGCCTCGGCCTGGCCGGCGCCTGCTGACGGTGCCGGCGCGCGCGATGCCGACGCGTGGACGCACCGCTGCGCTGGCGGCCGGCGCGTCATGCGCGACCCCGGGGGGGCTTCCCGCGGGGTCTCGCGCTGCACCCACGGCGCGTCCGGGCCGCCCGGACGCGCCGTGGCATGCCGCGCATGCTGGCGCCGTCGGCCGGCGTGCCCGCGAGCGGACGGGCGCGGCCACCGGCGTGCTGTCGCCCGTCCTCCCACAGCGTCAGCGCGGACCGGTGCGGCGGGGGGGCCTCGAGCCCCTCGAGGGCGGTCACGGGGGCGGCGGCGGCGGCGGCGGCGGCGGCGGCGGCGGGCGGCGGCGGCGGGCGGCGGCGGCGGGCCGATGCAGGGGCTCGCGCGATCACGCTAGTATCCCCGAGATCCAGCGAGCTCCCCGCATCGGCCAGCCCGCCAGGATCCAGCAAGCACGCCAGACCGGCGCCGCTCCGCCCTCGACAGGACGGGGCCCCCCCGATCCGGTCGCTCAAGCCCAAGGGCCACTATCATCGCTCGTCGCGGCCCATGGCGATCCAACCGATGCGGCTCGATCCGACACGTCGCGTGAACCCGTGATGGTGATCGGGCTACTGGCGACGTGGATGCTTCGACTCGTGGATGAGAAAGACCAGCGGTCGCTCGCAGCTAATAACGACAAGGTGACCCACGGGAAGTGGCGTTCTCTCTCTCTCTCTGACGCTGAGCGAATGATCGATGGGGTCCACCTGCGTGGCTGGTTTCTCTGCATCATGGTATTTCATTCATGGGCCTACGCCTGCTGGAGGCGATCGCAGTGGTTCCCGCCAGGAGCAGCTGCAGCCTCGCAGACGCCATCCGCGCATGGCTCGCCAGGGGAGGCCAGTGGCAGTCTTCGGTTCAGGTCACGTTGATTGAAGCCGTGTTTTCGCCTCCAACAGTCAGACGGCACAAGGAGACAGGCACCAGCGCCACCGTGTCGGTATCGATGACTCACCGCGTAGGACTTTCATGGCTTCCCCACGGCGGGCCTGACCCACCCTCGGGGAGACTGCGTCACGGGCCGGATTGGGCCCCATCGGAAAAGACGCCGGAGCGTCTCCCTTTTTTCCTTGCTGCTCGGTGCTCACGGCTCGCCCACGGCCACGTGGGGTGGTGGCCCGTGTGCTTGGCATGGCATGAACAGCATACTCGGTCGCTTCCTGCGTTCCTTTCTTTCTTCCTGGGTGTCCTTCCTCGCATCCTTTCTCCTTTTCTGGTCGTTGCGTGGCGCTGCGGAGTGAGACGACCGCGGACCGCCGATCGCCGCTCAGCGACGAACGATGCGCCGGTTCTGCCGTTGCATGGCGCGGTTGGCTTCCGACAGCCTCTCGCAAGGGTCATGACGCCCTCGAGCGCTGGGCCGCTGGACCGCCGGGCAGGCGCGCTCCGGCGTCTGGCTCGGGTGGTCCCGCCGTGGGCCCGGGGTCCGAGCCAGAGCCCCACGCGCCCGACGCGCCGCGTCGCTGTCCGACCCTTGCGCGGGTCCATCATCGCGACTGCTGCGGCCGCGTCGTCGCCGTGCCGAGCGCGGCGGCGCGATCGATGATGACGTGCGGCGGGACTCGCCGGGGCGGCCGCCGCCCGCCGCGACCGCGACCGCGACCGCGACCGCGACCGCGACCGCGACCGCGACCGCGACCGCGCTGCGCACGCCGCCGCGCACGGGCTTCGACGCGAACGACGCCGCGGTCCGGCGGTCCTGAGGTGGCCGCGCTGCCGAGTCCGCCTGCGCGCGCGCCGTGGGTCCGGCGGGGACCGTCTCCGCCCCTCGGCGCGGGGCGGACGGGGTGTGCGCGTCGTGGGCCGATGGCGACGGGCGAGGGGACGCCCGCGGCCGCCGCGGGCGGCAGTTTTTTTATTTCGGCGGTCCGGTGGTCCGGGTGGGCCGCGGCCTCCACGCGCGGCCCCAGCGCGGGCGCCGCCGCCGCCGCCGCCGTCGCCGTCGCCGTCGCCGTCGCCGTCGCCACCCCCCGGGTGAGGTGGCCGCCGCAGGCGCCGGGTCCGGGGGCGCGAAGGCGCGCCAATGCCGCGGCCGCCATGACCACGACGACGACAAAAAGAAAAAATGGAGGGCCGGCTGGGCCATGCTGAGTTGACGCCGTGGCCGCTGTGCTGGCCCGCGAGAGCCGATGCTGGCGTGGCCTGGCGTGGCCTGGCGTGACCGGTCGTGCCGCGGCCGCGGCGACCTGTGGACAGTACGGCCGCGCCGGGGCCGCGCGGCGGGCGAGAATGCCATCGTGTCCTTGCGGCTTCGCGCGCGGCGGCCCGAGCGCCGGGGGGGGGGAGCTAGCTGGCTGGGCCGGGTGCCGTCGTCGAGGCCGGCCGGCCGGCGACAGCGCCCGCGCTGCCGCCTGCGCTGCCGCCCGCCGCTGCCGCCCGCCGCTGCCGCCGCCCGCGACCCGGTGCGAAGCAGCCGCGACGTCCGTCCGCAGCGCCGGTGCGACGGGCGTCGTCCCGGCCGCGCCCGCGGTGGGTGTGGGTGGGCGCCAGGCCGCGGGAGCGAGGCCCGAGCCGGGCGGCCGGGCGTCCCGCGCGTCGCTTGGACGAGCGGGACGCCGCAGCCGCGTCGGTGTTCGAGGCGCCGCTCGGGACGGCTCCGACACCCTTTGGCCGACGTTTCAGCTGCCCGCGTTGCGACGGCGGCGGCAGCGGCGGCCTCGTTCCGACGCGCCGCCCAGCACCCGGCGCAGGCGTCCGGCCAGGGGCGTCGATGCCGGCGGCGGCCTGCCGCGCCGGCCCTTCGCGGCACCCCTCTCGCGGCCGGCGGACCGGTCGTGAGCGGCGTGAGGCTCCGGCCGGCCGGCCGGCCGGCCGGCCCAGGCCGCCAGGAACGAGGCGCACCCATCGCCGTAGAGGTCGCCACAACAACCCAACCAAGAAAAGACCCCGCGCAGCGCATCTCCGCACCCGCGCTCGGCGACCCGCCGGCTCCGGCAACGGGGATGCGCTCGCGTCGGCCGCTCGGACGTCGTGCGGCTGAGACGGGACGACGGCGTCGGCGCACGTCCCAGCGAATGTCGAGGTGCGCGCTCGCTCAACCTCCGCTCGGCGTCTCCGCTCGGCCAGGCTCCCTCCCGTACGTCGTCCCGTACGAACCTTCCTGGATTCGGGCACCGCTCCCTGCTTCCCCGCGCCGCGCCGCGCCGCTGGTCGCTCGCTCTCGGGCGCCCTCGCCGCCGCTGGTTCCCGCCTCTCGAGTCCCGCGGCGACGACGCCGAGTATACAGGCGCGCGCGACGCTTGCGCACGGATCCATCGCACCCACGCTCGGTGCGCATCGCTGGGACCCGTTGTCGCTGGTGGGCGTCCCTTTCTGGTCGTCGCCTGTCACGGCCACGCCGCGTCCGCCCCTACCGGTCCGACGTGTCATTGCTCATCATCCGACGCCCCCTTCCCGCGCCCGTCCCCCGCATTCACCGACAGGTCTGCTGTCGCCGCCGCCGTCCACGCCGTCCACGCCGCCGCCGTCCACGCCGCCGTCCATCGCTCTTGCCGGCGGATTATACCACGAGGACCAACGTCTCGTCATCCTCGGCCTATCTCCGCGGACGTCGCGGGTGCTCCTACCTGCTGTGTCGACGCCCGAGTGGCTGAGGTCCCGGCGCTCCGTGGGGACTCGCCTGATCTCGCCTGATCTCGGCTCGTGCTCGTGCCGCCGATCGTCTCGCCTCGCCTCGCCTCGCTTCGCCTCGGGTGCGTGGCCACCTCCGTTTTATCGTTGCCATCGTTGCCATCGTTGCCATCGTTGCCATCGTTGCCGCCCTCGGTGGGTGCTGATCCCGCGTGAGCCGCTGGTCTCTGTGCCGTCGCCACGCCGCCGGTGTCGATCGTCCTGCCCGGACGGCCCGACCGCTGGATTGCTGGACCGTCGGAGTGTCCACGTGCTGCGGCCGCTGTGCCAATCGCTCGGGTGCTCCGCCACAGCCGCGAGCCGCATCGATCCGACCGGCCGCGACGGGTCGCGCTAGGTGATGCGCTCCAGCCCGCCGCCAGCTCGCCGCCAGGGAGATCCGCTTGCCGCCGTCGCCGTCGCCGTCGCCGTGCCGTTCGCGTCGTCGCCGCCGTCGCCGTCGCCGCCGTCGCCCTCCCACGTGCCGTCGTCCACGCCCACGCCGCCGCCGCCGCCGCCGCCGCCGCCCCCCGCCGGCGCGGCCACGCCCCCGACCGCGGCCTCCGCCAGCCTCGGCCTCCGCGGCCATCCATTCAAGACCGCGTCCACGTCACCCGACCACCGATCTGCCGCCGTGTCACCATCACCGACCCCAGCGCTGCACCAGCAGCAGCAGCAGCAGCAGCAGCAGCAGCAGCAGCAGCAGCTGCACCCTCACCCGTCGCTGCCGTATGCTCACCAACACTCGCAGCAACCGCAGCCGCACGTGATCGATCCGCCGCACGTTTACTCGCAGCAGCCGCAGCAGCCACAGCCGCAGCAGCAACAGCAACAGCAACCACAACAACACCATCACCACCCGTCGCGCTCCCATCAGACGCCGTCGCCGTTGGTGCACTCGATTCCGTCGCCCTTGACCACGGTCCCCTCGCCCGGTGCAGGCTACGTGAGCTACACGCAGCAACTGTACAACGCCACCCCGCCCGTCACGGCTGCTGCCTCGGCCGCTGGGTTGTCCGCAAGCCCTCTGCCCGCAGCCCTGTTCGCGCCGACGCCGACGCCGCCTCCGACGTTGAAATCGAGCCCCGCCGCCGCCGCCGCCGTCGCCGCTGGGACTGCCACGGCCGTCGTCGCGTCGTCCGCTTCGAGCGCTGACTCGGTGCTCGCCGCTTCCCTTCGCGGCTCGACGCCCGTGTCGCCGTACCACCGGCAGCTGCCGCCGCACGCCCTCGCCGCCGCGTACGTGCCGCAGCCGTCGCCGCAGCCGCAGCGCCTGGCGTCTCACGAAGCCTTGGACTGGAACATGTATTCGCCCGTCAACGGCGTGCCGCCGCAGCCGCACGTCGCTGCGCCGTCCCACGGCGCGACCGACAGCGTTCCGGCGAAGCCGCCGCCCCACGCCGACACCGACGCCGTGTCGGCCGCCTACTTCCCGGCCTCGGCGGCCGCCCAGCGCGCCGCTTACGCCGTCGCCGCCCACCAGCACGCTCAGGCCCAAGCCCAAGCCCAAGCTCAAGCTCAAGCTCAAGCTCAGGCCGCCGCCGCGATGGGGATGGCCGGGATGGCCGGGATGGCCGGCATGGCCGGGATGGCCGGCATGGCGGGTATGGGCGTGCCGATGACGATGGGCGTCGGCGGAATGGCCGGCTTGCCCGCGCACACCACCGGCGCGGCCACCACGTCCGCCACCACGGGCGTTGCGGCGTCGCTGACCGCGTCGCTCGCGACCTCGTCACCGGCGGTGAACGGCGCCGTCGGCACGATGCCGGCGCTCGTGTCGTCGACGGGTTCCTCCTCGGCGGGGTCCTCCGTCGGCGGCAGCCCGAATCGCATCGATACCGGCGCCAACGCTAGCTTGGCCGGGAGCGTGCCGGGCAGCACCCGCAGCAGTCCACAGCGGAGCGTGCCTGCCAGCGGCGCGTCCACGCCCTACCAGCAGCAGCAGCAGCAGCAGCAGCAGCAGCAGCAGCAGCAGCAGCAGCAGCAGCAGCACTCGCAGCAGCAACATTCGCAGCAGCAGCAGCAGCAGCACCAGCAGCAGCAGCACCAGCACCACCAACAGCAGCAGCAGCAGCACTCGCAGCAGCAACATTCACAGCAGCAGCACCAGCAGCACCAGCAACACCACCACCACCAGCAGCAACAGCAGCAGGACAACCAGCACTTGATGATGGCGCACCTGGGCAACCAGCAGAGCCCGATGCCGTCACCGTCTCATGCGCCGTCAACGCCCGGTGGATCCGATGCTTCGGATGCGGCGGCCGCGCAGTCCAACAATGCGGCAGCGGCAGCGATGGCACACAAGATCCGTGCCACCCAGGCGCAGGCTCAGGTCATTGCGCATGCGCAGGCCCATGCCGTCGCTCAAGCGCAGGCTCAAGCGGTCGCGGCATACGCGCAGCATCAGCACTCGCAGCAGCAACACCATCAGCACCATCAACAGCAGCAGCAGCAGCAGCAGCACCAACAACAGCACCATCAGCCGCAGCACCACCACCAGCCGCAGCACCAGCACCCGGCTGCGGCTGCAGCGGCGGCGGCCGCGGCAGCCTATGGCGCCTACGGCGCGCACCCGGGCACGCCGTACGGCGCGCCTGCCTCGCAGCACCCGTATGCCGCTGCCGCCCAGCAGAGCCAGAGCTCGCAGCAAGCCATGACGAACCCCTACCATGCGCACGCCACCTCGCAGCCGGGCACGGTCGGTGCGAACGGCGCGAACGGCGCGGTGACGCACCACCCGCACCACCCGCATCACGCGGCGGCAGCCGCGGCGGCCGCCGCTGCGGCGGCCGCGGGCGCCATGAGCATCTCGCACGCGACGAGCATGCACAGCGCCATGGGCATGCACGGCATGGCGGGCATGCACGCGTCGATGGGCCACCCGGGCGGCATGGCGGGCATGCACACGCCGCCGGGCGCCCTGCACCCGAACCCGGCCTCCCTCGCCTCAGGGCTGGCGTCGCCGTCCCCGCTCGGGAGCGGCGGCCCTGTCACGACGACGACGGCGGCCGCGGCCGCCGCCGCGGCGGCGGCGGCGGCCGCCGTGGGCGCGTCGGCACCGCCGCCGCTTCCGATGATCAAGGCGGACCCGTCGTCGGCCAAGGCGTCGCCGTCGGCGTCGGCGGCCGCGAGCAGCACCAGCAGCAGTAGCAAGAGCTCGCCGTCGTCGCGCACCGCGCCGAGCCACCCGCACGCCCTGGTGCCCGGCGTCATCTCGACGGCGAACGCGCCGCCGCCGTCGCGCGGCGGCGCGTACGCGACGTACATCCGCAACCCGGACGGCACGCGGCTGTGGGTCTGCCAGCAGACGGAGTGCGACAAGACCTACTCGACGAGCGCCGGGCTGCGCTACCACTTGCGCAACCACCACCGTCTCGCGCTTGTGCCGCATCCGAAGGTCACGCGCAAGCCCTGCGTGCACAAGTGCCCCATCGAAGGCTGCGACAAGATCTACAGCACCAGCGCTGGGCTGCGGTACCACCGCAAGACGTGGAAGCATCCGGGCCAGGCGTAGCGCATGCTTGCTTGGACACGCCCGATGGGCTTGGTCGATCGTGCTCTCTCTTTTTTTTTTCTCGGGGCGATGTCCGTCCTTCACGGTGGAGGCTCGCTGCCTCCATCGCTTTTGCGGCTCTCTCTCACCCACCCACCCACACCCACGCGCCTCCACATCATCTCACACCCACTATCTCACACACCTACTCTCTTCTTTCTTTTTTTTTGTGCCGTTACTAATGCTTTCTTTTTCTTCAAACTCCGGGGTCGCTCGTTCGCTGGGCGTGGCGCGCTACGCCGTCTCGGCGGCATCGGCAGGCAGCGGGTGCTGCCTGATGTAGTCGGCGAGCGCCGCGATGGTGATGACGCGGATGCCGTGGCGCCGGCCAAAGCGGAGCAGCGCGTCGCGCCGCGCCATCGCGCCGTTGTCCAGCACGACCTCGCCGATCGCCGCGACGGGCGGCAGCCCGGCGAGCCGGCACAGGTCCACCGAGGCCTCGGTGTGGCCCGGCCGCGCGAGCACGCCGCGCGGGTGGTAGCGCAAGGGCACGACGTGGCCGGGGCGGCGGAAGGCCGGCAGCGGGTCGGCGGTCGCGGTCGCGGTCGCGGTCGCGGCGGCGGAGGCGGCGACAGCGGCGGCGGCGGCGGCGAGCGCACGGAGCGTCGTGGCGCGGTCGTGGGCGCTGATGCCGGTGGTCGTGCCGTCGCGCGCGTCGACGGTGACGGTGTACGCGGTGCCGAAGTGGTCGGCGTTGCCGTCGCGCGCGACCATGAGCGGCAGCTGGAGGCGGTCGAGGACGCCGCCGAGCATGGGCGCGCAGACGTAGCCGGAGGAGTAGCGGATCAGGAACGCGAGCGCGGCGGGCGTCGCATGCGCCGCGGCGAGGATGAGGTCGCCCTCGTTCTCGCGGTCCTCGTTGTCGACGGCGATGACGAACCGGCCCTGCGCCATGTCGGCGACGGCCGCCTCGATGGTGTCCATTGTGAGCGGCGGCTCGAGCGGCGCGAGCAACGCCGACGGCGGCGCGCGGGGGACCAGGCGCTGGACGGCCGGGGTCTCGGTGGAGGCGTCGGCCAAGGCGTGCGCCACGAGGTGGCCGCCGACGACAGTCGCGACGACGTTCGTCAGCGTGCTCGCCGGGTCGAAGGGCCGCAGCCAGAGATCCGCGAGGTCGGTGACCAGCGCGCCGTCGGCCGGCAGCGCGCTCTGCGCGGCGCCGTCGGGGCGCTCGCTGTCGGCGGCGGCGGCGTCCATGGCGTCGTGCGTGCTCAAGCGGAGCAGCACGAAGGACGCGTGGGCGCCCTGCTGGACGGGACGCGCGCGCGCCTGCAGGCGCCATCGCGCGACGACGGGTGGATCCACGAGCGCGGGGTCGATACCCGCCGTGGCGCGCGGCGCCGCCAGCAGCGCGGCGCGGTCCCTGGCCCAGACGTCCCAAGCATCCGCGAGCAGGTCGACTTCGACCTCGGCAGCGGCAGTGGCAGCGGCAGTGGCAGCGGCGGGTGATACTTCTGTTGCCGTTGCGGCTGCAGCTGTTGCTGCAGGTGATGACGACGACGACGACGACGACGACGACGACGACGACGGCAGGAGACGCCAGACGCCGTCGGTCGATGGCGCCGCGAAGGGCGGCATGGCGGGCGCCGCGCAGGTGCGGTCGATGCGGACGACGCCGGCGCGCGCGAGCCGCGTCAGCAGCAGCCGCGGGGCTGCGAGCGCGTCAGCGTCGTCGCCGGGCCCGCACCGCCAGTGGGCGCGCGCCAGCGTCAGGCCGGGCGCGACGAGGAGCTGCCAGTGGCCATCGATGACGGCGCCGTCGGCGGGCGCGTCGTCGTCGCGGGCGGCGCCCGCGGCAGGCGAGCGGTGGATCGCGGCGATTCGGCCATCGCGGAGCTCCAGCCGGCGCACGGGTTCGGCACGCGTCGTGTCAGGCGTCAGCAGCCAGACGCGCGTCAGCGCTGTTAAGGAGGCGGCCATCGTGGTCGCCGCTCCGCAGGATCGGCAATGCAGACCGAAGCTGACCACGCACCCACCGGCGGGATGAGACGGAGCGACTGCGGGACGGCAGGGACAGGCGACAACAAGCGGTCAGCCCAGGCGAGCGGCGTTCGAGCGCGTCGACGCCCAGCAGCTGGCCTGTGGGGTCCAATGAGGGCCAACAAGGCTGGCGAGGAAGGGACGGCGGGCCAGTCGGCAAGGCGGTCGTCGGGACGGGCCACGGTGGGATGAAAGCGCGCGGCTCGACCAGCCGTCGTAGTGGACCGCAGGATCCTTGGGAGTCCCGCAGACCGTGGCGCGACGCGTCTCGCCGCGCACCCGACCCGCCCTCGCGATCGCTGAGGCATCGGCCATCTCCGCGCGCGACGGCCGCTGGCGGGATCTGACCCTCCGCCGGGTCCATCCGTCGTCCGTCCATCGGCCAGCTGGACCCCTGCGGCGTGCTCGATCCCACCCGGCCGCGTGTGCGCGACGGGAGCGCTTGCGGCGCAAGCGGAGCCGCCCCCCGCCACGTCGCCACCAGGGCCCCAGACGGGGTGGTCGCCGCGGCGTCGGCGTCGGCGGCGGCATCGGCGGCGGCGTCGGCGTCGGCGTCGGCGGCTGGAACGGCCGCTCTCGAGGCGGCGTCGGCGACCCTCGCGTCGGCTGCTGATCATGATCACGACGGGCACAAGACGGCGACGGCCACGCGGCGGCCACGTGCCCGGCCGGGCGCACGCGCGTCAGCACCGGCCGCCCTCGCGCCTCCCTCCCGGCGCGCTCGGCCATGACGCCGCGGCTTCGCTCTGCTTCGCGCGTACCTCAGCGCCGCGACGTGCTCGTTCCAACACAGACGGCGCTCCGCATGCCTTTCGTACGCGCGACGCCCGGCACGGCACCGCCCGCGCTGCGGCGCGACCTCGGCCGCGGTCCACCGTCCCCGTCTCCCGCTGCGTCGTCGTCGTCGTCGTCGACCCATGCGGCGGCCTCCGCGGCCATGCTCCCCGTCGGGACCCGCCGCACGGCCGCCTCCGCGCTGCCGCTCACCTCGACCGGCGTGCCGGCGCTCGACCGGCTGCTGGGCGGCGGCCTCCCCAGCGGCGCGTGCCTCTCGCTGCGCGAGGACCGCGGCACGGGCTACGTGGCGCTGCTCGCCCGCATGGGCATCGCGCACGGTCTGCTCGCCGGCCAGCACTGCGTCGTGCTGGGCGGCGCCGAGGACGCCGCCGCCCTCGGCGCTGGGTTGATGGGCGACGCGACGTCCGCGGCGTCGGCATCGGGCGCAGCCGCTTCGGCGGCCCGGCTCGTGGCGGGTGTCAAGGCGGTCGAGATTGATATGGAGCTGCCGGCGCGCGGCGCCGGCGCCGGCGCCGCCCGGTCCATGGGCCTGCTGCGACCGCGCGCGGCGCCGTCGCCCGCCGCCGATCTCCAGATCGCTTGGCGGTACGCCAACCTGCCGCGGCAGCACGGCCGCGACCGCGACCGCGACGACGGCGCCGCCGCTGCCGCCGCCGCCGCTGCGGACGCGGGCCCCTTCTGCTCGGCGCTGGACCTGACGCGGCCGTTCCCGAGCGACTTGCTGGACGCGGCGGTCCAGAGCGGACGGCTGTCCGTCGTGCCGCTGCTCGCGCTGCGGCAGGACGCGCACGCACATGGCGACGAGGTCGCGGACGCCGTGGGCCGTGCCGTCCAGGACGCCGTCCGCGCCGTCGCCGCCGCCCCGCGCCCGCGCGCCGCGCCGCCGCCCTTCGTGCGCATCGTGCTGCTCGGCGTGGGCGGACCCCGCTGGCACGTGACGCCGCGCGCGATGCGCCGTCTCGCCGGGACGCTCAAGGCGCTGCTGGCCACGAGCGCGGCACCCGCGTCGGACGGCCCCGCGATGGCCCTCACGGCGACGATGCCCGCGCACCTGTACGCGCTGGCGCCGCCCGCGACGTCTGCGCTGGCGTCCCTGGCCGCCGGCGCGGCCGCCGCCGCCGCCGACCCGGAGCGGTGGCACCCCGCCGTCGTCGCGTGGGAAGCGACGCTGCCCGCGGCCATCATCGAGCTGGCTGCGCTGGCGTCGCTGCCCAACGGCGCCCCGAGCCCGTATGCGGCCGAGTACCACGGGCTCGTGCGCGTCGTGCGGCGGTTGCGGATGGGCCAGTACGGCAGCGCGCTGCGCGCCGCGGACGTCGGCGCCGGCGACCGCGCGACCGACGTCTGGGGCCCCATGGAGATCGCCAGTCTCGGCTTTCGCGTGTACCGCAAGCGCATCGTCATGGAAGTCCTGAACACGCCGCCCGAAGACGCAGCGCCCTCATCGGCGTCGTCCTCATCGGCATCGGCCCCCGGACCGCCGTCGTCCGCTGCGGCCCCCGCATTGGCGCGGCCGTCGGCGCCGTCGTTCGGCACCGCGCCGCCCCAGGCGGCCGCGAATCCCCTCGACTTCTGACCGCCCTTCGGGATGGCCATCGTATCTGCTCTGGTCCTCCTCCGCGCTGCTTCGCGGCTGATCGAGACGCGAGATACTCATCACCGACGCGAGGCGTCGTCACCCTCCCTGTCAACAACGCGCGACCTCGAGACGCCCCCACAGCAATGAGACTGATTCTGGATTCATCACTCGATCGATCTGGATCGATCGACGCAGGGGGTGCACACATCGCGGGCATGCACTCGTGCCATGCGTGTAGGCAAACGATCTTTTTTCACGAGCTTCTCGTCTATATCTTTCCTTACCACACGCGAACACCTCTATGGCGCCCCCCAGGGGACCCCCCCACCGAGGCCGAAGCGCATTCGGTTCCGTGTCTGATGAGCTTGTTGACGACAGTCTGCAGCTTGGTTTGCTCCCGGTTGCGGCACACCGCTATCGGTCTGGCGGGCAAGGCCCGACAGCGTCGGATACTCTACGCGGCATTGAGATCGCCGTTCACAACCTTGCCGTTGGTGGCATCACACCACAGCCAACCTCAGACCACGCTCCCCTGGCGCCGGCTTGGCCGGGATTTCAGGACCACATCGGTCCGGGCGTTTACCCCGGTCTTGCGGACCCGGTTGACGGCCATCGGTTCAGTCGGGGGGAGCACCCCAGTCCTACGGGCCGGGTTGACCCGTGTCGGCTCGGTCGAGCGGGCACCCGCCCGGGACGTACCAGCGATCGACACGGTCGTCGGGTCCCGCGGGTATTACCTGGGTCAGGATCTCGTTCGTCTCGGCATGCAGCTGGGTCGTCCGGAACCCGTCGACTAGGATGGAGCGGAACCGGTGGGCGCACGCCTGGTACGCGCGAGGTGTCGGGACGGCGATCTCGCCGTTGCCCCCAGGCGCCAACTTGGAGGTCCCAAAGGCAACCACTTCAGCGGCCACGGGCGCCATCTCCGTGGCTGCCCTGTTGGCGACGCGGTTCAGGAACTAGGCAAACACGCGCTGTTTGCCACTGTTCAGCCGCAGGCGCTGGTGAGCCCGATACTGACATATAACGACACAACGAAGATTAAATAAGAGAGCTAGAGTACACTCGCAAAATTGAAATCAGGCTTGAATTGGTGAAATGGAGGTTCGACGATACCCGAGAGAACCCTGGGGACCTTTAGTATATGGATAGGCGCCGTGGACTTATTCCAGGCTTTGAAGAGTTTGGCACGATGTAACAGAGAGAAATCCTCAGCAGCAGCATCGATATCCGTGATAATCCCGACAGGAAGTTTGTCGATGGAAGAAGACTTTGGCCAACTTGATTTGAGGAAGTTATTGAACTGTTTAGCTGCCTTGCAAAACGATTCAAAGGCTATTGTCTGTTTTTCCAGGGTCGACTGCAAATCCCAGACCAGCGATGGCAATTTCTTCAGTTCAGTGGCGGGGTGGTGGTATCGATAAAAAAGGAAATGGTGACTGACCGAGGTGCTTATTTTCTTACCGGCGATTAGGTATCTCCGCCTGACGGAAGATATGGCCACGTGTGTTACCATTTGCTCGGTCATGACATCATCAATCAGATCATCGATTGGATCCTTATGAAGGATCTCCAGGATTTCATTGGCTAGAGTGTCCCAGTTTCTGCTTTTTTCGACAAAACTCTGTATCATCGCGTAGAGATCCAGATCGACGGTCTCGGGATTGCTATGTTCATGACCACTTTTCCCGTGATCGAGGACCCCGGAATTCCTCAGTGCTTCTATCAGATCTCGTCGGTAGACCATTTCGAGCTCTTGCAGTTCAGGATATCTGTCGGGACGAGTGAAAGATTGATCATAACTTGCTCTGTATGGAACGTGTTCGGGGCCTTTTCGCACAAACCAAATGAGGTACAGCCAGATGGCCGCCATGTCATGAATAACATCCGCGGTTCGCCAACGAAGGTCTGTTAACCTCCACCAGTGTTCATACAGGTGGTTCGTCTCCTTGGCGTATGACTCGAGAAGAAGAAAATATTGGCTGACAGCGGTCCCAGCGCTCTCCTCCGACCTTTGAACAAGAGTTTGAAATTGAGAGGGGGGTGACTCACAGAACCCGATCAACGCGTGGTGAAGAAAGATGATCAACGGGACCTCGACATGGCCATCTATTCGGGGCAGCTTCTTGATCGACCCATAGAACTTGTCCACGAAATCGTCAAATGACGGAGATTCGGTGGCAAGAAGCATCTTAGCAGCACCTGCAATCGCTGGTTGGCAAATTCGACGAAGTAGATTTTTGTATGGACGGGCAGTGCTTGGGTCAGGAAGTTTTGGGGGCATGTCGCGTTCCAAAGTGTATTTGGGATTTTTTTTAGACGCGACCCAGTCAATCTGTTGCTCGGGTAGACCCATTGCCGTAGATGGCAACAAGGGCTGATTCGGCGCCCAATGACTCGCGCCGGACTGATAGACCATGTCTGGCTGGTACACCTGGAACTGTCCAGGCAAAGAGGCCACCAAGAAATCGTTTGGATTCCTGATGGCCGGTAGGAGGGGGCGACGTCGCGCAACTTCATGGTCTTCTTGGGGATCCCGCTTTCTTTTTTGGCCTCCGGGTGGGATGGCCGTGACGAGCAGGCACATGAGAGATGCCTGAAGCAGGATGGGCAGCAGCCCGTTCCGACCCTGTATGAGGAGCTGCATGGTGGCACGGCTAATGGTGGGCCACCGAACGAGACTGGCAGGCGGGGAGAGGAGGAAGGGTTGAGAGGAAGTCGTATGAGACGAACGGGCGGGCCCCGGAAAACAATGAACAGTGTCAACGGGGGCCACGGGGGCACCGAGGCTCCGGATCAGTCAGCGTGGTAGAGTATCGCGACATCAAGGTGGGAGCAACGGTGTCCGTGACACATGAGTACCGACATCGATTCCGCTGATCGGCTCTGACGGTTTCGCAATCAGCCCTGGGCTCCGACTTCTGCCCATGGTATGGACGTCCCATCTATCGTGCCAGTCGACCGTCCATAGACCGTCCCCCCTTTACCGAGCAGCGGCCTCGTCGCCGCTGGCTCGTAAGCGTGACACATTGTTTCGACTCCGTTAGAAGGGGTGCTTGGCAAGCCTGCAAATAAAATATGACTCACACAAGAAGAGGCCCATGTAGAACAAAAGAGAGCGCACAAAGCGCGGTCCGAGAAAACGGAGAGAGTTGTTACACGACGGCTCGGGGCAGCCGCTACGGCTCGAGGGGGGTGGCGTGCACGGCGGCGGGCCCAGCGGCGGTCACAGCGGCGGGCCCAGCGGCGGGCCCAGCGGCGGGCGATTCACGGCGCTCGGCATCCCAGGCGAGGACTTCCCCGACGAGGCCGACATTCGGGCAGACGCTCTCGCTGCGGCTCTTCACGTAGGCATAGGCTCGGGCCCACGGCCAGTTCTCTTTGAGCATCACATACGCGACCACGAGTGTCGCGCTGCGGCTGACGCCCTGGGCACAGTGCACCAGGACGGTGCGGCCCTCGGTCGCGTGAGCGCGGTGGAGCGCGTCCAGCGTGGCCGTCAGCGAGGGCTCGAGCGGCCCCGCGTGCGTCCACGGCACGTGGAGCGTTTCGTGAGCATTCTGCCCGACGGCCGCCGCGATTGCCGCCGCGTGCTCGCCGTCGCCGCCGGGACCGAGCTCCTTGGCCACGTTGACGACAAACGAGACGCCGAGCGTGGCCAGGTGCGCCTGGTCGGTGGCGTTGGCTGCCGAGCCCAGGTAGAGCCCCGGCAGGATCGCGCGCGGGCCCGTGACATAGATGTCCGGATTCGCCGCGTTGGCTTCGCTGCCGCAGGGCGCCATGGTCAGTCGCGGCGTCGCGAGCAGCGTCGACGCTTGCGCGGGCGCCGCCGCCGCCGCCGCCGCCGCCGGGGTCGCGGCGGATGGCGGGCCATGGTCCGACGATGACCGGCCTTTCAGCGCGGCGAGCGGCAGCCGCAGGCCGAGGCCGCGACCGAACCGGGCCTTACGGCCTGCCGGTTTAGCCGCGAGTGGCGAGCCGGCGGCGGCGTCGTGGACGCCCGCGGCGGCGGTGGCGGTAGGCGACGCGGCGGCGGAAGCGCTGGCGTGGCTGTGGGTGACGCTGGCCATGCGTTGCGCGACGGAGGACGTTGCGGCGGCGGCGGCCGAGAAGCACGCGACGGCGGCGACGACGATGGAGGAGCGACGGCGGGACCGTGGCGGCGTCGAGGCCGGCTGCAGGGTCGGCAGCGGCGGCAGCGCGGACAGCGATGTGGGCGTCGTTGGCGTCGCCGTCGTCGAAGGCGTCGTCGAAGGAGTTGTGGCAGCAGCCGCGGTGACGGTCATTGTGGGCGCGGTGGGCTCAGGCACGGCGGCCGGCGCGACCGACGGCGACTCGGAAGCCGACTCGGACGCCGGCGAGACGGGCGACAGGATCGGCGAGGACGCATGCTTGGCCGCGGCACCGCAGGGGCTGCACGCGGGGCTCACCAGACTCATGTCGGCGCTCACGAGGCCGGCGCTCCGCCGCGGCATGTCGAGGCTCATGGCGTCGGCGGACAGCTTGCCCGCAGCGGGCGTCGCGACGATGGCGACGGCGGTCACGACCGACATGGCTGGAGCGGCAGTGGCGGCGGCGGCGTGGCGCGGCGAGGGGCCCGTTGTCGATGGGCTCGGCGAGACCGGCGCGGCCGGCGACAACGCGGCGGCGGCGCCGCAGTGATAGGGTGATTTCGGCGAGGCGGTGAGCTGAGCGGCCAGCAGATCGAGCGTCATGACATGGGTCATGATGCACGCGAGCGGCGCGAGACGGCGAGTCGGAGGCGAGACCGCGCGAGCGGCGCGGCGCGGCCGGAGCAGGGCGCAGCGGTCGGCGGCCGTGGACGACGCACGGCGCGGGCGGCGCGTTTGGACGGCCGTATTGGCGGTGGCAGCGCGGCGCGGCGCGGCGCGGCGTGCGAGACCGATCACGGATGAGGACGCGTCCAGAGACGGGCGCCGAGGCAGACAGCGACGGCAAGCAGCAGACGTGTGGAACGGATCGGTGGCCGACGGGAAGGCGGCTCTTCTGTGAATGGCAAGTCGTGAGGTTTGGAGTCAGTTGACGGTATGACGAGGGTGTGTCAGGCGGTCAGGCGGCAGGGCGGAGGTTATTAAGCAGCAGGTGATTAATCAGCGCGTCAGATCGAGTACTGACCACGATACACAATGGGTACCAGGCATGAGACAACCATGGGGGTACACGCCTCATCAGCATGCGTTGCACGTTGAACCCAGCCTGTCGAGATTTTGGCGGTATATGTATCGGTCGACATCCATGATGGCGGTCCCGCGCGACAGACGGGTGCCGATGCTTCGGCCCTCGCGTCGAGGCATATGATGCCAAGGTCTAGGCGAGCGTGGCCCGCTCACGAGTGGCCCGAAAGACAAACCACTTTTTTTTAGCGATACTCCCGATCTGGCCCAGCACGGCATTTTGGCAAAACGGCGGAGGGATATGCCGAGCCATCGTGACGTCCGCACCACCTGTTTGGACATGCCTGTGTGGGCCTTTGCTGCGACGGATGGCGTCGCCGACAGCACGATGCGTGTTGACACGCTGTTCTTGGTGGTATGATGCCGTTTCGTCAGGTCGCCGCTTCGCCGCTCGCCATGGCTCCCGGCCCCGCCCGAACGGCCAACATGGAGATGGCATTGGCGCGCTGGCCAATGCACGATGAGTCCTGGGCGGGCCTTGGCTCGCCGCCGTGCCGGAGATGCCGAGCTGGCGGCCGATGCTGCCGCGCCATGATGCCACCCATCACGGTCTCTCGCGCGATGGACCGCACGGCCGCACACCGATCGCGCGAGGTCACTCCAATTTGGCGTCGACGCGGGCCCCGCCAAACAAACGGCAGCGACGGTTGCCGCCAGCATCAGCCCCTTCTCTCTTTTTTTTTTTTGCTCAAGAAAAGGCGCTCGAGTGCCACACCCCCCACAGACCGGTATCGGGGGTGTCCGTCGAGCACGGGCGCCACATCTTGCCGCGGCGTGGTGTGTGATGGACCACTGGGTCGGTCTGCGGCTAGGCCGCCGCCGCCGCCGCCGCCGCCGCTGCCGCCGCTGCCGCCGCTGCCGCCGCCGCCGCCCTGTTGACGACTCCCCCTACGCTTCCCCACACCGGCGTCGGAAAGAGGACGAGGCCACGGACCGGCGGCGCGCTGGCCATCATCGTGCCCGAGCGCTCGGTGGGCTGGCGAGGTAGGCCGGCTGACGGCCCAACAGCCGCGGCCACAAGCCCCCCTCGTCTCGCGGTCACGGGCACGGCGCGGACCGGGTGGATGACGCGATCATGGCTCGATTCGTGGCGACGCTCGACGCGCCGTGGAAGGATCCAGCACACGGCGCCAGCAATGCGCAGGCCCGCAGGCTCGTTGGCCGGGCCATGCGCTTGCCCGCGGACATGCGCATGCGCTTCGGATCCGTTCGGACCGTCGAAGCCACGGTGGCGTCGGGGATGGCGCCGCCACCATTCCAGCCACGGCGTCGTTCGGACAGCCTCCGGGTCGACGATGGCAGCGCCGGTAGCAGCGACGGCAACAGCGACGACAACGGCAAGGACGGCGGTCGTGCCACCCATGTCAGCCCGCGTGGCCAGCGCCGCGTGCCATGATCCGTGCCACCTGCGGCATGGTGGACGCGATGATCCGCGCGAGCGCCGCTCTCCACGGCGGCGGATGACCCGCGGCCTTCCCGGGCGTTGCGGGCGGCGGCGTCCGCGTCGCTGTCACGCGATTCGCATCCGACGGCGCTGCACCACGTCTGTGCCAGATCCGGCATACCGTTGGGCCTCTCGGAAGGCGCCGGATTCAGCCGAGCGCACAGCGTGGGCGGCATGTGGTCCGCCCCGTGGCGTAGCGGGGCGTGTGGCGGGGAGAGCTCGGGCGATCGTGAGAGGAGCGAGACGAGACTCCGTCGGGGAGGTATCGAACGAGCGACAGCGCGATAGGTCTGATGCGATCGACCGCCGCCTCGGCCCCCGGTGGTTGCCAGCGGTCCTGACGGCGGGTGGCAGAGGATGACGATGATCCCATCACGGTGACCATCAGATCAAAATCTCGAAGGCACAATTCCCATGTTCCGCCCGTGATTACCGGGTTGACCACCTGTCGACGTCGAAACGACGAATCCAACAGAGTCGTCATCGGAATCGCGCAAAAAGCACCATCTCATCACGGCTTTGCCCATCGTCACATCGGGCAGAGATTTTCCAGCGGCGAGCGCGGGCTCAACATGCCTGATGACTCCAGAGTACTCCCCGATAGCCATACTTATGCGATTCCATAACGTAGAAACATGGTGATTCGATTGTTACGATCTTGAAGCAAGTGTGAAGCTGACCCAAGAAGGCCGTGGCCAGGTGGCTTGATGGGGTGTGATTTCCTCATTTACAGCAAGTTTGTGAACTGCGAGCTGAATGCCGCCTCGAATGCCCTACACTGCCTGGCCTCGCCCGCGAGGCTTGCTGCGTTGTGCCGCGTTGCGGAGCACTTCGCCGTCGGGGGTCAGCTGGTCCATCCGTCGCTGAGCACCAACCATGGAGGAAGACGAACTCAATGCGGACTGCCCTCTTGAGGACTTGGGAAAGGTCGCTGTCCGGTGTTGGGTTGGCTCACCGTGGGGTAGACCCAGAGCCAATTCAACTCAGAAACCAATTCAAATGGTCTTTTAGCAGCGGATGTAGCCTGGATGCTTCTTGCGTGTCGGCCATGCTGAGGGCCGCGGACCGTCATTGGCCAAGTTCATCGCTGCATCGGGCAGACCTGAATGTTGCACTTGCAGATACGTCAGCTTGGCATACAATTCGTCGGGCGGCTTGACGGCCATTGTGACCGCTTCGCTGGATTCGCTTTTGGCACTGCGTTCGACCGAGGGCTCGTCTGCGGATGGTGCGGGAGGCAGTTGGGGCGGGATCTGCCAGGTAAGAGGGTCTTCGTGATGCTGCTGCTTCCAGGCCTCCAGCTCACGCAGGGTGTCGTAGATATCCAGAGCGCGCCCCGGCGGGATCGGGACCGGGTTAGACGGCGTCACGCAGGGCATATCGACTTCTTTGCGCAGGACGTGGTCGACGTCGACCGCGGAAAAGAAAGCCGCGTTCAGGGGCAATTCTTCAATGCCGAAGCGGTAAGAGAACATAGCGCGGACCCACAGGTTGGCGACTTGCATCGCATACACGGCGCGGAGGGTGTCCGCTTCGGCTACCAGGAAGCGGACCTCGTCGTGGATCGTGATGCAGAGGCGGCCGCGCAGTCCCATCGCTTTCATGAGCCACTGCATGGCCACAAGCAGCAGATGCAAGTAGTCCACGCCTGACGACTGGACGACCCAGTTGGCGCGCGATGTCAGGAACTGGGTGCGGACGTTTTCGGGAAGCAGCGTCTGCGGGATACTGCAGTGGAGCACAGGCGTCGCGGGCACGGCGTCATAGGCGACCGCCTCGAGCTTATTGAACAGAAACGACTCGGTGCCGCCGTAGTAGAACCCGGTGGCGGGACAGCCCTCGGGCAGCAGGCCGCGCGCGCGCAACCGCTGCAGCTTCACCGCATCGATTTTGCTGCCCTTCGTTGATTGAAAGAGCTGGCGAACTAGAACGGCGGCGTCCTGGGGCCGCAGTGACGGGTTGCACTGCTGCAGGAGCCGCTGCGAATGCGCATAGCCGGCGCCATAGATGCGGCTGTAGTTGAAAACCTTCGCTTCGTCGCGAGAAATCGAGAGCAGCGAGCCGGTCATGGAATGCAGATCGGTTTTGTTGGCCTTCGTGCCCTGCAGCGTCATGAAGCTCAGTGCGGTGGATCCGACCATGCCGAAGTCCGAGTCCGAGAAGAGCGACGCGATCCAGAGCTCTTCACTGTCGACATCGGCGCCCACGAACGCATACCCGGGCGGAGCGCGGACCTGACACTTCAGCTCCGACCCCAACCGGTCCTTTTTAGCATTGGAGGCCACCATCCACGTGGGCTCGACCGCGCGTCGCGTCACCGTGCCCATCGCAATGACTTGCGGCAGAATCACGGCGCTGGGCATCAGGCGAGCGGCATTCGCTGTAGGGTCCTCGAGCACCGACTCCGGCTTCACCACCCATTGATTCATGATGCGTCGGCGGCTGCCGGTCCAGTAGCTGATCATACTGCGCAGACGCATCAGTTCTTTCGTTTCGGCAATGTCCGAATGCATGAGGCCCGAGGCGATGTCGCTCGCGAACGTCTTGGACAACGGGTTGCCCACCTGGCGGCCGTGCTGCCGGTTGTTGGGCAGCGGGCAGATGTAGTAGCCGGCAAAGGGGTCCTGGTCAGCCGCCGCGCCGTCGCAGTCCGCCGCTGCCGCGGCCGCTCGCGGCGGTGGCAGCGTGATGGGGGCCAGATGGGCCTGCGACCGCACGGCACTGTGGAGCCAGTCATCGAGCCCATCAAGAGGCCGGTCGCGCGGCACGAGACAAGACCATCCACCCCGGCCTTCGGCATAGATGATGGGGAAATCGCCCCACTTGAGCTTAAGCATCAGGCCGGCGGCGCGCTTAGCGGGCGTGATATGGATGCGCTTCTTTTTGGAGTCCCACAGATCGCGGTACCACGCGGGCTTCCCGCGCAACAGCGGGTTGCCCACGGCCTTGCGCGGTGTGCCGTCCTTCTTCAATGCCGGCGGCGTGGGTTTGCGGGTCCAATCGAGGGCGGCGAGCCAGACATCCGTGGCCTTGTGTTCTTCGTCGCCCAGCGTCTTTTCCGCCAGATCGAGAAAGAGCTTCTCGGTCTCGTTGGCAATCGCGGCATACTGCGACTCGGCGGCGGCGATGTAGTCGTCCCATGTCTCCGTGATAGGCAGGTAGGTGCGGCCCAGCTCGATGAGGCCCGCAAACGAGACCGGATGGGGGCAGTGCACCACGAACCGCGGCCAAACGACGCGGAAACATTCATGTGTGGCGGCGACATCCAAAGCGCAGTAGGAGAGCAGCTCGGGCACGGCGTCAGCTATCTCGTCGAGCGACTCGCTGCTGAAGGCTTCACGGGCCGTCTTGTCGAGAGAGCGGCCGAGATAGTGCTCGGTGATATCGGCGAGACTATTCAGGGTCCCGAATGTCTGCCACTGGTCTTCGTCCGGCCGCACGGGCGATGGCCGGCGCGATCGTCCGGATAACAATGAGGAGGAGGATGAAGATGAGGAAGTGTCGAGCCCGTCGTCGTCGTCATCCAAAGTGCTCTCTATCTGCCTGGCCATGGCGACGCCCTCGTTGACGGCGGCAGCGGCGGCGGCATCGGCATCGGCCCGCCGGCTCTTGCGATACCTCGTCTGCTGGACCGAGGTGAATCCGCCAATGGCGACATGCATCGACATGAGATCGAGGAAGGCGGTCCGCGTCCGCTCAAACCAGTACTCCTCCTTGACGCGGGCGCGGTCATAGCCGACATGAAAACCAACGACGAGCTGCACATCGGCATCGGGCCCCGCGACCGCGTCGCCCTCGCTGCACATCGGAATAAGCGTCGACAGGTCCTTGATGTCGCGGGAGAAGAGTGCGGGGCTGCACCACGCGTACCACGCCTCGGCGCTCGCGGCCGTCGCCATCGCGGGGAACAGGCTCTTCTTATACAGCACCTCGGTATCGAACACGATGGCGCGCTCCCGTGGGAACGGCACCGCTTCCCACGTCCCGTCGGGCGCATATCGCGTCCATCCGGGCCGCCGCTGCCACGTGGCCGTAGACGGCGCGGGCGGCAGGCGGACCTGCGCGAGCTCAGCGGCCATCTGTCGGTAGGGCTCCGCCGCCTGTCGCCCGATCTGCTCGAAGTGGTCGGCAATCGTGGCACCCTGCAGCGGCGGCAGCGCCATCTCGACATCGGGCAGCGGCGCGAGGGTTTTACCGCGCAGGCCGTGGTGCTGCAGGATCGTATGTGAGAGCGACTGCACTTCGTCAGGCACGCGGCGTTTCGGGCGGTCGCCGAAGATCTGCCGATGCAGGCGGTCGCCGAGGACCTGGATGCCCGTGCCGTTGATGTTGATGCTTGGCGCCTCGGCGGCCGGTCGCGCCGTGGCCGCGAAAGAGCGGGGGTGGCGCGGCCGTGGACATGGACAGGGTTGGCGGAGACATGGCGACGAGATGCGTGCCGGGAAATGCCAGCCGCTCCGAGCGGTGGGGACGACCCTCGCTGCCGCCGCCGCCGCCGTCATGCTGCAACGGCTTAGGATGAAGCCGAAGCGGGTGCCGAAGTGATCCGGCCGACAGACAGCGACCGCATGAGGGGATGGCGGGATGGCGCTAGGCACAAGAGCACTCGGCTGAAATCAGGCAGCGGGCGAGCGGGATGGACGGCCGGGATGCCGCGTCGACCGATGGGCAAAAGGATCAGCAGTCTTGTAGGCGCCGCAGTGGCACACGCATGGTCCATCGGCATCTGTGGGGGCTGCGGCTTGATGGAGAGAGATCAATGTCATGATGCGTGGTTGATGATCTCCAGCGAGGGTTTCGGAGGTTGAGGTCGGCCTCTGGTCCGTGTTCAGCCTTTGCGTCGAGTCAAAGGGGTGACTCGGAGGGAGGGGCCTCCCGCGGGTGGCGGCGGTGAGTGACGCGGGTCTAGGTCCCTCCGACGACGATGGCGGAGTTTGACAACGGCGGCAAGCACGCGTGGCGGCGTCGGGAGGGCTCTCCCGGAGCGGTGGCGTGGACCATGGCGATCCGCCGCCGTGAACACCCGCCGCCGTTGCAAGCGTTGGCGCAGTTGGTCGCATCCGAAGCAGAAACACCTCAACCCCTTGAGAAGCGAATTGAAGCGACAGACTCTCAGCACATCGCGTCGCGTGCGCTGAGAGTCTATTTCCGAACAATTTTTTGGGCTGCGCGTTCCTCCCATTTTTTTTTTGTCGTGGGCTCCTCTGACTCGGAACCCGACTCGCATTCCACCCCGCCCAAGCGTCGCCGCTGCCGCCGCTGTCGCCTCCGATTAAAGCGTTATCGGCCGACCATCCCCATCCACCGTGCATCGTAGCCATCGCACGATGGCTTCCGTGGGTCGCGTGGCGGAGCCCGGGGCTGTTGAGGGCATCGACGTGCGTCGGCCGTTCCCGCCGCTGCGCAATGATCTGGTGCTCCGCGCGGCGCGCGGCGAGCGGCTCGAGCGCAGCCCGGTCTGGATTATGCGCCAGGCCGGCCGGTACCTCCCCGAGTACCGCTCCGGCCGCGCAGCCCACGATTTCTTCACCGTGGTACGGACCCCGGCGCTTGCGTGCGAGGTGACCCTCCAGCCGATCCGGCGCTATCCGCAGCTCGACGCGAGTATCATTTTCTCAGATATCCTCGTCGTACCGCAGGCACTCGGGATGGAGGTCCAGATGGTGCCCGGCAAGGGCCCCGTGTTCCCGGAACCGCTCGTGACGCCGGACGACCTGGCGCGGCTCGCGGTCGACGTCGACGTGGACGAGGCCCTCGCGTATGTCATGGACGCCATCACGCTGACGCGCCATGCGCTGGACGGCGCCGTCCCGCTCTACGGGTTCGCCGGTGCCCCATGGACCCTGATGGCCTACATGATTGAGGGCGGTGGCTCCAAGACGCTCAGCAAGGCCAAGCGATGGCTCTACCGCTACCCGGATGCCAGCCACCGGCTGCTCCAGCGCATCACCGATCTTTGTGTCGACTTCCTCGTGGCGCAGGTCAAGGCCGGCGCGCAGCTGCTGCAAGTCTTTGACTCGTGGGCTGGCGAGCTCTCCCCAGCGCAGTACCAGCAGTTCGCGCTGCCGTATGCAACGCAGCTCGCCGCCCGCGTCCGTGCCGCCGTTGGCAGCGACGTGCCGCTGTGTTACTTCCCCAAAGGCGCCGCGTCAGCCCTCCCCTGGCTCCGCTCGTCCGCCTATGACTGTCTCCAGGTTGACTGGACTGTCACGCCGCAGGACGCGCGCGTCCTCGCGGGCCCCGAAAAGACGCTGCAGGGCAACGCCGACCCGTGTGTGCTGTATGCCGACGAGCCGGCGATCCGTGCCGTCACCCAGACGATGCTCGAGGGCTTCGGGCCCGCATCACGCTATATCGCGAACCTCGGCCACGGCATGTATCCGGACCACGACCCCGAGCATCTCGGGTACTACCTGAACGCCGTCCATACGCTGTCCACCGAGATGTGCCGCTCCGCACTGTAAGCCTACCCCTCATGTCTTTACGGCTCTTGATACTGCTCTACATTGACGTTCTCTAAATCCGACACAGCATCCGTTGTGGCAGGCCCACTCATCTGATGAGTGCCGCGCCGTGCAGGAGCAGGGGTGTCCACGATCACGTGAGTCATTCTGCCAAGCACGCAAAGCGCTAGGCCTGAAGGTGGTTTCGACCTCCAGCGCTCCAGCGATGCTGCTGGCAAAGGGGGTACGCGTGGAGAGCCTCCTCCCGCCCTCTCCCGCGCCGAACCCGCGTCCGGCGCCGTCAAGCTGGGCAAGACGACGTTCTGCGGCAGGCGGGGGAGCCGCATGATGAAGAGACGTCAGCCGCAGTCCCACCAAGGCTTCCGGCCAGACTGCCGGCGCCCGTGTCATGGAAACGCGGGTGTGGGCGCTGTGGCTGTGGCGAGAGGCGAGCCCTCGAGTCACGCACCATTCAGCTGGAAATGGTCGAGTTCTTTGGCAGGTGGTTCGGCGACCCGGAAGAGATAGGTGGTGCGGTGATACCAACGCATCGTTGGCTCTGGACAGATTGGTGCTTCTGCTTTTCCTGGGATCCGAGAGCAACCCGATGATCAACCGACCGAGCAAGCCACGGTGTTGGCTGATTGGCGACTCAGCGCAGCACCGTCACGCGGCGATCGTACTTGTTCGCGAGGATGGCTGCGGGCGTCTTGATGTCCTGCACGTGGCGGTACTCAAACGCCATGGGGTCTCGGTGGTGCTTGCCAGCGCGGCTGGAGTTCTCGTCGCGCAACGCAGCCATCTCGGGCCCGCCGGCGGCCGGCGCGGCGCCCGCATCAGCCGAGAGCGACGGCTGCGTAAAGAACCGGTCGGGCGTCGCGTCATACCCAGACATCGTGTCGATGAGCTTGTTCAGCATGGCGGCGGCGTATCCCACGTGGAGGCGGCGTATCACACGCCGATTCGATGGTTGATCGATGGCTCGATCGATGGTCAAGAGAGCGCCAACGCGCGCGAATGAAGCCAAGCGGAAGACGGGACCGCTGGCGGAACCAACGGGACGGGGCAATGATCACGAGCAGAAGCGCGAAGCGACGAGTCCAGGCAAGTCGACGTGAGTCGAGCCGAACAGTTAATTGGGCGCTTTGTACAACGCCTCAGGCCTTGGCACAGCGAAGCGTGACAGCATGACTCTCTTAAGTCACGCGAGCGCCACACATGCGCCACATCTCGGGAGGGCGGCCCCCATCGATCAACGCGGCAGCGGCGCTGGCGACCGGGTGTGTTGCCGCTTCACCTCGCCAAAGGGGGTATCATTCGATGGCGTCGCAGCAACGCCCTCGCGAATCCTCTATACGGCAATGGAACATCGTTCCATGGTATCGGAAGCGGATGCGAGGACCACAGCCAGCGGGTTGTGGCAGCACGCGCCGCTCCGGCAGCGTCGTACTCGCCTCGTCTCGCCTCGATCGCTCGGCCCGTTGCGGCGCCATCGTCGCGGCTTCGCAGCAGCAATCCCATTGTCGATACGCTCGGAGCCGTGATTTTCCAAGGGGACGAATGCCCCGATCTTGCCTGTTCCCACGAAGCATTTTGGCCTGTTCGCCGCCGGCCTTTCAGCCCTGGCCAGCAAGCGCTGGCGATGCTCGCTCAATCGTCTGCTGCGCCGCTGGCGGCCGCCAAGGACACGCCGCTGTGGTCGTCGATCTTGGCGCAAGTCGCGGCGTCACGCGCGCTGCCCGTGCGTCGCGTCGTGATCCTCGGCGACGAGCAAAGCGGCAAGTCGGCGATCGCCCACGCGCTCATGCACACGGAGGGGGTCGCGCGGGCCGCATCTGGCGCCCATGGCGTCGGCGCCGCGACCGCGTCGGCACGCGACCCGCCGACGCTCGCCATGGCCTATGATGTGTGCGACGTCCAGGACGACGACGGCGAGCCCGCCGTCCGGCTCGGCCTCTACCAGCTGGCAGGCCACCACATCCCGCGCGCGCTGCTCGCGCGCGCCTTGGCCCCTCCGCAGCTGGAGACGATGGTGGCCCTGCTTGTGCTCGATGTTTCGAAACCCTACACGATGGTGTCGTCGCTCCTTAAATGGCTCCAGTTCCTGGAAAAAGAGTTGGACGACGTCGTCGCGGGGGACCCCGCGGCCGGCGCGTTGCGCCGTGAGCAGAACGAGATCGCCCTGCGCAGTTTGGCGACGCGCTGGCTGCAGTCGGGCATGGAACACGAGGCTGCTGCGTCCCCATCCATGACTCCTGACCTGGCCGACTACAGTCAAATGCTGCCTCTTGACGCGCATATGCTCACCGTCAATTTGGGCATTCCGCTCGCGATTGTGTGCCACAAGGCCGATGTTATTGACACGACCCAGCGCGGCTACCACCTGAGTGACGAGCATCTCGACCTCATCCAGCAAGCCGTGCGCACCGTGGCTTTGCAGTATGGTGCTGCGTGCTTCTACACGTCGACCCACGCCCGCGCCTCGCTCCAACGCGTCCAGCACTATGTCTGGTCGGTGCTCATGCCGCAGACACGCGTGCCCGCCGCGTCCCACCGCGACGCGCCTGTGCCCCATGTCGTCAATCGCAGCGCCATCGTGATTCCACCGGCATGGGACTCGATCGCCAAAATCAAGCTGCTCAACGAATCTTTTGATCCCGACCGCTTCCTCGACAACCCGCTCGAGTATGTCGGGACGCGGCTTCCGGAGAACCGTTACCCGCCGCACCGCGTGACCCCTGCCGAGCGCCGACCGGAGCCCGAGCACCGGTTCCTCGCCAAGCTCCATGACCTCCTGGCGGCCGACGCGCCGCTCCACGCGCCCTCGGGCGCCGCGTCGATGGCCACGAGCCGCATCGGCACGCCCAACAGCGGCGGGTCGCCGGCGCTCGCGCGTTCCCGCTTGTCGCAGGGTCCGAGCCCGACCGCATCGCCGCCTTCCCAGCGGGCCGCCAGCCTCGCACCTGCGACCAGCACCGCCGCCGCTGCCTCGACAGCGTCGGCCGCGTCGGCCCGGGGCGTCGAGGCGCCGCTGCAGACGCCGCCGGCGCGGCTGGCGGCAGCGACGGCCTCGTCCATGGCGCTTAACGAAATGAGCGCGCGGCTCGTCGAGCTTGGCCGCGGATCGCGCCCAACCGGCGAGACCAGCGACGCGTCACTATTCCCAGCATCGACAGGGACGGCCCTCAATGCCCCGGCGTCGCTCGCAGGCGCCGCCGCTGCCACATCGGCTTCCAGTGCACGGTTCTCGCCCAGTGTGGTAAGTTACGCGAATGAACAGTACGATACAAATTGGCTTACAGACAGCTTAAAGACTCAGGGCACATGCCCTCAGCAAACGACATGGGTGACTCACTGTTCCTTGAGAGACGTTTGCACATGCTACTTGGCGTGATAATGCTGTTGCTGTTGCTGTTACTACTGATGATGATGATGATGCTGTTGTCTCTAATAGATGGCCCTCCCGTCGGTCTTGGCCAAGAAGCAAGCAGCAGATGGGAAGCCCACGACACCAGAGAACCAGACCGAAGTTCTCGCCTCCTTCTTCAAATCTCTGCTGACTAAAAAGACGCCGTCGGCGACCGGCGCTACCATGCCGCTTGCGCCGAGCAGGTCGTTTCCTTCTGCTGCCGGGGCTTCGGGGTCCACAGCGATCTCGGCTACGGTTGCTTCGCCTTCGGCCGACGTGGTCTTCCTGCCTGCAAGCGCGGGCACGCCTCCAGCTCGAGACCAACCCGCGGAGCCTGGTCCATCATCCTGATGTTGGTGACTTGCGAGGGCACCGCCTGGCTTGACTCGTGCGGCGTGCCGGCGGCCTCGACGGGGGTGGGCTGCTTTGTCTATGTGCTATCTATGGGTCACATGGTGATAAGCATCACATCGTCATGTCTGCTCATGCTATGGTGATGAGGCGTCAGCGAGCCCATTTGTCGTCAGACCGCGAGCAATGTTGCTGACTTCTTCCGCTTATGGAGTACACCATACGTTAAAGCGTCATGCCTGTCTCGTAGCCAGTGCAGTAACCATTCATGTGCATTTGTGACGGCTGCATAGCACTGCCTGCGAAAGATCTGGGTATCTGCTTCCCTGGTATGACCTCGGTCTTACCCCGAACGAAAGAGGTGGAAGGACCAAAGGATGCACACTGAATGCCCATAGAATGGGCACTGAATTCGTTGCTCGCGCTGCTGGCTAGCTCGAATAGAATGTACAGTTGTGTGCCATATGTACCGTGGCCCTGGTTGGATGTGAGTGTCCCGGTGTCGTAGTGCTGTGCGTTTTGCTGCATATATACAAGATGTACGCCATGTACAAGGACAAGGAAGATAATCAACAGAGGGTCAAAAGCTTTTTTTGACCATCAAATTGACAAAACATTGCCAAAGTTAAGGGGGAACTTGAGCCTTCCGCGGCGGTTGGTTGGCTCAAGCATTGCCTGAGGCAACGACCGGAGAATCTCAGTCCATGACAAAGATGTGGATGTAGTCGATGACTACAATGTATGCAGTGAAGTGGCCGAAGGAGATATTGAGGCAAAGGCTCACGAGAATTGGGTAATTGGATCTCGCACCTGGACACGGAGTGTCAGGCAGGCAAAACAGCAGCGGTGAAGTCCCTACGTCATTTAAGTGTTTGCAGAAGGCACGCCATACCTTGTTAGTCAAGCGAGGCTTGAGCCGTCGGCGATCAAAGCTTAGCTGGGGAAGGATGCGTAGCCCCCTGTGTTTGTTCCGCTGCCAACATCCGCACCCTTGCGGCGCAGACGAATGAAAGACGGGGCTAGCCTACTGATCATCTCTTCCTCTGACACATTCACGTCCGGCGCCTGATCGGGAACCCCGCGGCGGCACAGCGACGCACATGCCTGGCGGCGCCAGAATAGCGGTGACACTGCAGGTGGAGGGGCGCAGTGGCCATCATGCCGACACGTGTGTTTACGTATACGGCGGATGGCGGCGACAGATGCCCTCGAGATGCCATGCCGGCGATGATGACAGCCACGCCGCTTCGCACTGCTGTCGCCGCGCCACCACTCGCGTGGTGTGCGGATGATCCACCCGTCACCGCGAAGGCCAAGCAGATCGCGTGCGACAATCTCTGCTGGTGCTCCTCTTGACCCTTGTTTCACAGGGGCATGTTGTACCGCCGGCATCGGTGCTGCTGCCATCGTCATCGCCGCCGTTGCCGCTGCGGCTGTGGCACTGGCCGCCGCCCCCACCGCCGCCCCCACCGCCGCCGCCATCATTGTCACCACCACTGCGGCCACCGTCACTACCAGAATCACCAACAGAGTATCAGTCCGGCCGAGCGCCCACCTGCGACGACACGTTGTAAACCATATGAGGCGGAGAATGCTGATGTTCACGCGTGCCTCGGGCCTCTGGACAATGCACAGAATGCATTGTTCCAGCACGTGTTAATGGGGTCGCAATCGCAGAGCTGCCAGCGCCATTGTTCCTGCCGCAGGGCGTGCGTTAGGGGTTGGGTTTGGGCGTGTGTTGGGGCGTGCGTGTTTGTTTGGCAAGAGAGCGCTCTCAGCCAGTCACAGAACGAACTGGGGATGAAAGTGGGTGCATTCAATCTCCGAAACCGGAGGTGCGCGAATGAAAAAGAAAAGAGGGGCCGGTAGAAGAAAAGCGGGAGTGCAGAGGGTGCATGACGGGGCGACCAATCGCCGCAGCGACTCACCACCGGTCGGCTCTGACATGAACCCCGACAATGGGAGCGGAGACGAGAACAATGCACTGAAGGCAACCATGGTGCATTGTGACAGCGCTGTGACAAATATCGCCGTTGCCAAGGCAACTCGTTATGCCGCCTCGCGAGTGGGACCAGTTGACCAGTCCAAAACACCCATTGAGGAAGAATGGCGGCATGAGTGGAACCGTAGATGCAGCTAGGGACATACATGCATGGTGCGGAAGGGACCGCGCTAGACGCACCATTGCGAAGGATAGTTATGAAAAAGAGTGATTGAAGGCATGCTGGCGAAGGGGCCGAGCTCGATTAGCACGGCGGGGTTGAACCGCCTTCTGGTTTGTTTCGTTTTACAAACTCAGCTCCCAGTATGCAGATCGGCGGAAACCGTGCCTAGCTCACCGCCCTCATGCCTGAGATAGCTTGGCGAGCTTGATCCTTACCGTTCCCGACCGAGTTTCTGGTTGGCTGGAGAGACTTGCAGCTGCTTGGAAAAGTCAATGAGTTGTCGATAAGGACGCACCGGCTCGTCCGTATATATACCAGGGCCAGGACAGTCATGGCAGATTTTTCCCAACCGGGTGGATTCATCTATACAGTTCCAGCCTGGACTCGGTACCTCACCGCCCGCCCTACAACTCTACAGCTCTACAGCTCGGTAGCTCGACAGCTCTACAGCTCTACAGCTCTACAACTTCCCCACTCAGCAGTCTTACAGCCTCACAGGTGTATATCTCTGCAGCTCTACAACCCTACAGCTCTCCTGTACCACCCCCTTACAGCTCCGCAGCTCTACACATTTCTCTTAGATCGTCTTCTTGCTCCATAGCTCTTCAGCTTCGCAGCCCTATCGCTTTGTTGCTGTATTGTCTATCGTGTTGTTACCCTGTTACATTATTGCGCTATTGCTCTATTGTCTTATTTTTTTCTGCCGTTGCTCTGTTTACGGCATCCGTCTCTGCCATATATTCCCGCTACCCACCAAACACTTGTTATACAGCCATCGCCATGCCTTACTTCATCACCCGCAAGGCTCATGCATGGGTCGTCGGCACGAGTGCCCTCGCGATGCTCACCAGTCCGGTGTTAGCAGCGGATGACACCCCCGCGCAGATCTCTCAGGTTGCCTACCCTCACGTCTTTGATGGCACGCAGCCTAACGCCGACTGCGCTCAGGGGTACAAGACCGCCTTCTACACCTACACGAGCTACGTGCCCAAGCAGCGCATCATCGACATCTGGGCGACCATTGGCACAAGCTCTCTCGACTGGGCTGGCCTTGCCACAAGCATCAGCGGCACCCAGCGCATCTACGAGCTAGATGATTCGCAAGAGACCGAGCAAGTGCAGCACCAGGGCAACACCCTCACGGACGACACGTCGACCTCTGGTACCCAGAAAGATGCCTACGGTTATCCTGCGAACTGGGCCTACTACACCTGGAAAACAGTGAGCGCCGACCGCGAGAACTCCAAGGCTGTCTTGCAGGTGACGGTGGCGCCCTGCAGTCCCACGCTGGAGACCAACACGCAGGCTCTGGTCGCCGCGGATCCTAGCTACACCGAATCAAGCGCTACTGACACCTTCTCCATCACCCAGATTCAGTACAACATCACAGTGTGCGCCAAGCCAACCGTGGCGACTCAGCAATGGTATGACGATATGAATGCGCAGATCACCGCCGGTCTCAACGAAGCCTTTGCTCCCTATGGCGCGTTCACAAGCTGTGCTGACGCGCGTGATGCCGGGGAACAGCTCCTGGGCGATGACCAAGGCAGAGGATTCAGCATGATGAGCGACCCCGATGCCGACACGAACCCTGACACCGACATTGGTGCCGGCCCTGACTCTGACGCGGACTCTGAC
>ML014183.1:0-88443 GCA_003615045.1 Caulochytrium protostelioides | reverse complement strand
GGCAGGGGCGGCCGCTGCGCGTCGGCCTCCGCGCCGACGGGGTCGCGCATCGCGCGCGCCGCCGTGCGACGCGCCGTCAGGGCCCGGGCGACATGCACGGCCGCCAGCGGCACGCGGCCGCGCGTCGCGAGCGCGGCCCACGCGGCCTCGTCGGCGGCCCAGACGGCGGCGTCGTTGTCGCCGCCGCCGCCGCCGCCGCCGTCGCCGCCGCCACAGGTCCCGAACGCGCGCTGCAGCATCGGCGCTACGACGGCGGCTTCTTCGAGGGGCAGCTGTTGCTGCGCCACGTGGTCGAGGAGCCGCTCCCAGCCCGGATAGGCGAGGCCGTGGAGGGCGTCCGGGTCGTGGGGCGGCGCGGGCGGGCGGCCCGGGGGCCGGACGCGGTCGCGGCGCGCCGCGGTATGGACGGCGTGGAGCACGCGCTCGTGGGGCGTGCGCCAGCGGTACCGTTGGGGCGCCAGCACGGGCGCTGCCGCGAGGATCTGCCGCTTGAGCAGCAGGCTCGCGTAGGCATCGCGGGCGGCGGTCTGCTGCCCGTCAAGCTGGGCCTGGAACGTTTGGAGAGGGTCCATGGCGACCCGAGCCAGTGGATGGGGTGGTGATGATCGAACGACGGACGGCGCATGCCAGCGCCATGGCGAGACTCAGAACGTGGCGCGTGGCGGGAGAACGCGGCATACGGCATACGGCAGACGGCATGCGTCAAGGGCACGATCATCTAGCGACGGCGGCACCTTGCGCGGGCCGTCGTCTCGACGATCATCAAGATCGGCAACCCCCCGGCCTCCTCCCGATGGGTCCTCCCCACAGGCCTGGGGGCACCCCGGTCCGCCCTCGGCTGTTCTTTCGCCGCCCACCAAGAAAACGCCACATGGGCCCTTCGATGTGCGCGGCGTTTCACCGCTTCAATGGACCCGACCCCTTCACCGCCAGTGTCCAACCACAAGCGAATACAACGTACCACGTTTCACCAGCGCGGTGCTCACACCGGATTGATTTAAGGGTTTAAGGGGGTGACTGGGAAGAATGGAAAAAAAAAAGAAATGAAGTGAAGGGCGGCCAACAACGTCTAATGACTCTGAGCCGGCTCCCTGTCTTCCACAGGGTGCTCCACAGGGCTATGGCGTTCGCTGTGGCGGCGGTGGCCGTGGCGACGGCCGTGCGCGCCATGGCCGTGGTGATCGTGGTGGTCGTGATGGTGGCCGTGGCCGTGACCAGAGCGATGGCCATCCAGCCAAACCGATCCGTCATACTGCGCCAAGCAGCGACGACGACGGCAGCCACCGTGACCGCTGCCATGGCCGCGGCGACCATGCGTAACGGCGGCGTTTCCATCGGCACCGACATTCACCTGGGCCTCAGCAACCGGCGTCGCTGACGTGCCGTCGGCGACGGCGCCCTCCACAGCGTCAGTCGGGATGGGCGCGTTGCTGCGCTCGGCACGACGCCAGTGCGATGCGGGAACACCGTGGCGGTGACCGTGGCGGTGACCGTGGCGGTGACCGTGGCGATGTCCGTCCGACTCCGAGCCGGACGCCGAGCCCGACGAGGACGACGAGGACGACGACGCGACGTCCGCAGCGGCATAGCGCATGAAGCGGCGGTGGCGTTCACGGCGGCAGTCGCCGCGGAAGCGGCGCCGCGACGGATCGTCCCACGCGTGCGGCGGCGGTGACGGCGAGCCGCAGCACGACGGCGCAGCGCCGTCGCTGTGGTACCATCCGTGGTACACCGTCGGGCCGAAGCATCCGTAGCCATGGGGCGACATCCCGCGGTGGTGTGGCGGCAGGCCCTGAAGACCATGGGGGCCGTGGTGAGGGGGGCCATGATGGCCACGAGGACCATGATGAGGCGGACCATGATGAGGCGGACCATGATGAGGCGGACCATGATGAGGCGGACCATGGTGAGGCGGACCATGATGAGGCGGACCATGGTGAGGCGGACCATGGTGAAGAGGACCATGATGAGGAGGACCATGATGGGGGTGACAATGGCCATGCGGACCATGGTGAGGCGGTCCGTGCGGGTGAGGTCCGTGGTGAGGCGATGGCGGCGGCCCACCGTGACGGCGACCATGCGGAGGCGAGGGGAACGCGCCCGGCCCGTCGTGCGGGCCATGCCTCCGTCCAGGGCCGTGGCCGCGGCCACCCAGCACATCGGGGCGGCCGGCGGCGGCGGCGGCGGCGGCGGCGGCCTGCGTGCGCAGGGCGTGCAGCGTATCGGCCGCGTGGGTCACGGACGCCGTCACTTGGCTCTGCACCGTCGCGAGCAGCCGCGGCATCTGGATCGACAGCGCCTCCAGCGCCGGCACGAGATGCTCGACGGCCGCGCCAATGGCAGACAGCATGTGGTCGGCGGCGGCGGCGGCTCCCGGAGGTGTCGGCGGCGTCGAGTCAGCGGCGTGATCCTGACCCCGGTCATGGGACGCCGTCGACGGCGCCGCCGTCGGCAGCGCATGCGCGGCGGCGGCCATCTCGGACTCGGGTTCCGGCATGGCGCCCGGCATCACCTCATTTGCCGCGGCGTCTTCGTCGCCACCGGACGACGAGGACGAGGACGAGGACGATTCGGACGACGAAGACGACGACGCGGACGACGAGGAAGCCGAGGACGACGAGGCGTCGCTCGCCGCATCCGGCTGGAGCGGACCCGGCGTCGGGAGCGGCGCGTCGGCGCGGTCGTTGCCCACGTCGGTCACCGACGACGAGCTTCGCGTGTCGTCAGAGGCTCGCTGGCTGACATTTTCCCACTCGTGGTCGGATTCAGCGTCCATCGCGCGGCCCGCGGCGGCGGTCGCGGCGGCCGTGATGGCGGGCCCCGTTGCGGCGGCGACGGCATCGGCGGCCGCGTTCATCGCCATGGCAGCAAACTTGGAGGCCTCGGCCTCCAAATCGACGGCGGCAGTCGCGTGGGCCGATTGCGGCGACGCGGGACGCGGCACGGTACGCATTTCGGGAATGCCGAACGTCGTCGTCGTCGGTAGTTCCGTCGTCGTCGACGACGACGACGGAACGACCGCGGGGGAGGAAGTTGCGGGGGTGGATGTGGGCGCGCGGCCCCGGCGCAGGGTCATGGCTTCCCGCAGCGACGTGGGCGCCGACGGCGACGATGAGGATGCCGGTGGCGTCGAGGACGTCGTGGCCGTGGTCGGACTTAAGGGCGGCGGCATGGCCCAGCGCTGGAGGTCGACGGGCAGCGTGATGCCCATCTGGCTGGTGGCTTGGAGGAACGGCGCGAGCGCCGCTTGCGCTTGGTTGAGAACGGCGGGGATCTGATGCTCGACATCGACGAACAAGCGGGCCAACTGCTCCAGGTTCTCGAGCGCCTCCTCCCGACGAGACGGCGGCATGGCGGGAGCAGCGGGAGCAGCGGGTGGCCAAGAAAAGACGAAATGGGTGTTTTGTTTGGTTGTGAATGGTTTTAAATGGAAGAACAATCAAGGAGAAGGGATGGAGAACAGGTCATGGTTCAAACACGACGATCAGGTGTTGATGCCGTGCCCGATCGTCCGAGGGACGGACGTCTAGCAGACGTGTGACATGGGCAGCGACATCGGATGGCCAGCGGGGTCACGTGCTCCTGGTTCATGGCTATTTATACTTGACGTCGCCCGCGATGTGTCCGATGCGCATGGCGGCCTTGGCCTGGCCGTGGGGCCCGTGGCCACGTCGACGCTGCCGCCGTCGTCGTGGCGCGATGATCTGGCGCCAGTCCGGCCGGAAGCGGCGCCGCGCCACATCTGCCGCGCCCCGCCCGCCTCTCGCTGGTCCCATCGACTTCGATGGGACGACATACGTGTACACCGCGGCGTATACTTGCGGCATACTCTTCGCCGGCGGTGTTTGCCAGGAAGGCTCGGAAGCGTCCGCGGGCCTCTTCCTTCGGGACCGGAACCGCGAGGGCCGGCGCGGGCCGTCGCTGCGGGCGGCGAGGCCCAGGTCGGCCGTCCAGTCTACCGCGGCGCCGTGCCGCGTGAGCGGCACTGCCACGGACGGAACCGGCGGCTCGTCAACACGCCATGGAGCGGCGGCTGGGTCAGCAACCCATGAAGCGCGGGCTTCCCGACCGGGGAGGCCGCTGCGAAGCCCTCGCGCGGCGATCACGATGCGAAAAGGCGATCCCGGCTCATCGAACCGCTGTCGAGCGTCAATGAGGGAGGCCACCATCTCCTGTCACGATGGATCATCGATGCTACCCATCACCATGGATCATCGATGATACCCCGGCGCGCCGTCGCCGGTGTCAAGCGCATTGGACGATGCTGTAACACCAATCGCCCAGCGGGTGGCGAGCGATCGGTCTCGAACATGGGCGGGCCCGCGGGCTGTTCCTGACCGGCCACGGGTCTTGATGAGACTGGCGATAACGGGACCGCGTCGATGCCGCCGCACACGCTCGGCGCAAGCGGGGTCGTCCGAGGCAGCGGTCGGCGACGCCGCGGCTCCGCGGCCCCGAAGCGCCGGCGCGTCGGGCCTGATCTCCATGCTTGCTCGGAAAGGCCGCGATGGCCGGGGCGCTGCGCACGTGCCCACGAGGCTGGCGGCCCACGAAGCTGGCGGCCCTCGAGCCCGAGCATCGGTGACGGCGACGGCGACGGCGACGACCGCGGCCACGACGCCATCGTGAGCAGGACGCGGCGAGACGCACGGCGTCTCGTCACGGCCGCGTCTCGCCCCACCCGTCGGAACCGCAGGGACTGGGCACCGCCGGATGGGTCGGACGGTGTCGAGCTGATGCCGAGCCCCGCGGGTATGGCCCGCCCAGGCCGCAGGGACACGGCAGTCGGGGGCCGACGCGTTCGACATCGCATGGCGAAGGCCGGCCTGGGTGGCAAGGACCCACGCCGATGCGGCGCGCGGTGGGTCGAGGCGTCGTCGGCGCAGGTCGGCGCAGAGTCCGCGGGGTCGTTCCGCTTCATGGTGTCCGCTCATACCGGCCTGTGGGCGGGTCATGCTCGTTTTTCCGAGCCCACTCACGACGCGCCGGCAGGCGCGTCGCATGACGGGTTTTCCCTCGGCGCGTGAGACCGCGATGGCCGTCTCCCCGTCGTATGGATCGCGTCTTCGATCGGCATGCCTCGTTGCAGAGGCATGCCATGGACCAGATGAGACGATCTCATGGATCGGCCGTCGTGCAAGGAGCGGGTCGCCTTCTCCGCCTTCTGGTCCCTTCCACCGGCGCGTGCCCCTCTCCGCCACCCAATGGCCGCTCGTGGGGACGAGCGCAGCGCAGGCGTCACAGGCGAAGAACGCCAAGCCCGGCAAACGAGGTCATGGCTGGCGGCACCGCCCGCCGGGTCGCCAGACGCGCCGTGCTCTCGGCCGTCGTTGCGTCGAGAAGGCGCAGCGTCATCGTGGCGCGGAAACGCGGGTCGACACGTGTCCCCGTCGGAAGTATACTCGGCCGCGTGCCCGACGCGCGCGCCTCGACAGGATATCGCGTCCGACCTCCGAGCGCTCTCGACCGGCTCGCCGCGCCACCGATCGGCCTTTCGTCCTCACGCGCCTCCGTCCACCGGCTCTCGCGGCCCTCCCAGCGACCGTCACCATCGCCGCTGGCCTGCCTGCCCGCCGTTCGCGCCGTTCGTGCCGCCGCCGCCGCCGCCGCATCATCATCATCTGCCGCCGCCGCCGCCGCCGCCGCCGCCGTCGCCGCCCTTTCTTGCCGCCGCCGTCGCCGCCGCCCCTTCCTCCGCCCAACACGCCGTGGTGGGCGCTCCCCTTTTCTTTGTTGTGGCCGCCTCGGATCCGTCCCTCGCCCTCAGCATACCGGCCACGCCGCGAGCGCCTGATCTCGGCCTGTCGCCCGTCGTGCCCCTGCGTCGTGATTTTCCCGCTCAAGCACCAGCCGCGAGTCTGCTCGTCGCTTGACCCGACCCGACCCGACCCGACGTGGCCCGACCCACGCCCCTGCCCTGCCTCCGTTAACACGAGCCATCCGCGACCGGCGATCCTGTGCCCGCGAACGAGTGGATCCGACGCCTCCCCTTCCAGCGTGTGGGTGATTCATACCTCGTGCTTGATTTCGTGCTCCTCTCCTTGGCGTCCCTTCTCCCCCATCGTCGACGTCGTCGCCGCCGTCGTCGCCCCTTCCCCCACCCCCCCACCTTCCTCTCGTGCCACGTGCGTTATCCCTTCGATCTTGATCGCCTTTTTTTTCCCCAACGAGACCCATACCAGACCCAGACGCAGACCCAGGCCCAGACCCAGACCCAGACCCAACAACAAAAAACCCGCTTTTCCTCTTTTACTTATTTTCATCATGCAGACCATCAAGTGCGTCGTCGTCGGTGACGGCGCCGTCGGCAAGACCTGTCTCCTGATATCCTACACGACCAACAAGTTCCCGTCCGAGTATGTGCCGACGGTGTTCGACAACTACGCGGTCACGGTGATGATCGGCGACGAGCCGTATACCCTCGGCCTCTTCGACACGGCCGGCCAGGAAGACTACGACCGTCTCCGCCCGCTGTCGTACCCGCAGACGGACGTGTTTCTGGTGTGCACGAGCGTCGTCAACCCGGCCTCGTTCGAAAACGTCAAGGAGAAGTGGTTTCCCGAAGTCCGCCACCACTGCCCGGGCGTGCCGTGCTTGCTCGTCGGCACCCAGGTCGACTTGCGCGAAGAGCACTCGGCCATCGAGAAGCTCGCCCGCAACCGCCAGAAGCCCATCCTGACCGAGATGGGCGAAAAGCTGGCCCGCGACCTGGGCGCCGTCAAGTACCTCGAGTGCTCGGCCCTCACCCAGCGCGGCCTCAAAAACGTCTTTGACGAGGCCATCATCGCCGCCCTCGAGCCGCCCCCACAAAAGAAGAAGGGCCGCTGCAACCTGCTCTGATCGGCCATCAGCGCCACCGCGTTGCGCGAAGGCGAGGCGCGACTGCGTCGGGTCGGCGCCGGCGCCGGATGTTCCGGAAGACCGGCTGGACGACGACGACGGCATCGACCGCGATCCTGACAGCTGTCGAAGCGCGACGCCGATGCCGGGTGACGCGGCCCTCGGAACGGTGACCGAGACGAGACGGTAGCGGCTTGTGGTTCAGCATGGTTGGCGTGCACGCTGTGGTCGCGAGAGCACCCCCTTTTTTTCAGACCAGGCATCGCATCAGGGGCGCGGGCGCGGGCGATGCGTACTGATCGATGGTCCGTCTCCCGAAGTCGAGAAGGAGGTCCCTCGTCGTGGTGTTCTTGGGCGTCTGACGCGAACACGGGCTTCGGCCCCGGCATCCGGCGATTCCTCGTCGGTGATGCATGGCGGTCTCTTTCGTTCGGGACGCGAGATGTTTTTCTTCTGCGAAGCGTCTGGCCCGTCGGGGGTTTTGGCCGGGGCGTGGTGCTCCTGCGACCCCGTCTTTTCGACCGTGGCACCCCCTTGTCTTGGTGTTCTCGTGCGCCGCGGCCGACGCATCGGATCGGGCGATGCGTGCCGTCTGCGGCGGCACGCGGATCGCTGTGCTGGCGCCCGACGACGGTAGCGGCGTCGTCAAAGCGCTGATTCGCTGCGATTGACCAGCGGGCGCGCGCCACAACCCCCCGATGAACCCCGTGGGCGGGCCCAAGCTGACAATCGATACCGCGGCTGACGCGCCGCCTCTTGCCGAGCGCGCTTGTTCTCCTGACCATCTCATCTCCTTCTGGCTCGCGGGCGCCGCTGTCCCGCTGTCGCCGTCGCTGACACTGCTGCTGCTGTCGCCGCTCGTTGGCTCGTGGCCCCCTCTATTTCTTCTTCCAACTCTTGTCCATATCACGCTTCTTTTTTCTTTTTATACGGCGTGCCGGAGCTGGCGCTCTGGATGGCTCCGCTCTGCGACGACGCGGGCTACGAGGGGGTGGGGGATGGGCGGAGGGACGGCGCGACCGGCGACCGACCCGATCGGGGACTGGGAAACCAGAAGAGGGAGTGAGAGGGCCTGCGCCAGCCACAGCGACGGCACGGACGACGCGGTGCCACCGACCCCCATCAGCCGTCCACCTGTATGATGCGGCGACGGGCCATCGACTAGTCCTGGAACCGGTCCGGGACGAGCTGGCGCAGCACGCCCTGCATGTGGTCCATGAACTCCTCGGCCAGCGGCTCGGGCACGCCATACGTGCGGAAGTTCTTGTTGCGCGCACGCACCGAGCAGTGCGGGAAGTCCGCGCCCAGCCGGTCCTCCAGGTAGAGTTTCACGCGCGTCTTGATCTCGCGACGGATGTCCGGCGGCAGCGTGCTGTACTCGGGCAGGATGCGGCCCACGTAGGTGTTGTAGTGCGTCAGCGGCCACGGCCGCGTCTCGTTCGGCGCAAGCGACGGCGCCGTCGCCGGCGTCGCCGATCCGGCCGTCAGCGCCGAGCGGTTGAGCTGCGTCGCCGACGGCGTCGTGCTCATTGTCGTCGGCGTCTTGAACGACGGCGACGACGGCGCCGACGGCACCGCCGCGGCATCAGTCCCGCCGCGGCGCGGCGAGCGCGTGTCCTTGAGCGCGGCGCTTCCGACCGACCCCTGCGAGGGCGTCAAGGGCGAGCCGTGGCGCGCGCGCTGCGAAGGCGACAGCGACTGGCTCGCCGTGCCGGCGGTCTGCGACGGCGACGGCGCTGCCGATTCGGAGGCATGCGGCTTCTTGGCCGAGCCATTGCCGGTGCCGGTGCTGGTGCTGTTGGGGACGTTCGTTGCCGGGTCGACGTAGTGGCTGAAGTTGGTCTTGCGGTGAGTGTTGAACCACGCGACAAAGTCGGCATGCTTGGACGCGGGGATGCCGCTGCGCGGGATGGCGACGGTGCCGATCTTGGGCATCACGAGCGACACCTGGCGCTCGGTCAGGTGCTGCTTGATGAATTCGTTCACGCCAACACGGAGACCCGGCGGCAGCGGCTGGTGGTGCGCGCGCATCCAGTCGGGCTCTGCCGTCCACAGCACGTCAGACCACGCGACCATCGGGTCGGCCTCCGCGCTGGCGGCGCTCGTCGGCGTGGCCGACGTGGACTTGCTGCCCGCGGCGGGCGCTGGCGCCGACGTCGACTTGGTGGGCGTGGCGCTCACTGGCGTCCGCGTCTCGTTCGCCGCCTTGGACGGGTCTGACGACGCGCGCGCCGGCCGCTCGGGCGACTTAGCTTTGGTCTTTTCTGGTGAGGACCGAGCGGCCTCGGCGGCCTTGGCCTTCGCCGCCTCAGCGGTCTTGGTTTCCGCAGCCTTCGCCTTGGCGGCTTCGGCGGCCTTCGCCTTAGCAGCGTCGGCAGCCTTGGTCTTGGCGGCCTCAGCGGCCTCAGCAGCCTTCGCCTTGGCTTTGGCCTTCGCCTGAACCGCACGGACTTCCGACACGTCAGAGCACGCGTCGACAAACGCCGATTCCTCCTCGGGAGCAATGTAGTAGGTCGCGCGGTGGTGGCCGCGCTGTGCTTTCACAGCGCCAACTTTCTTGAGAACCGCCATCAGCGACCGCGACGGCTGGTCCGGCAGCTGCAGACCCGCATACGCTTTCGTCAGCAGCGACTGGTACGACTTCCAGCTGGAGATGTCCGGCTCGCTTTCGCTCTCACTCTCACTCTCACTCTCACTCTCGCTCTCGCTCGAGTCTGAGCCGCTGCTGCTGCTGCTGCTCTGAGAAGCACTGGCGCCCTCGCCGCTACTCGAACTGCTGCTGGATGCCGCCGGCGCGGCCTTGGCCACGCGCTTAGCGGGTGGCTGCGAGGCCGACGCAGACCCCGACCCGGACGCCTCGAGCGTCTCGGTGCGCCTGCGCTTGGCCGGCGGCGCCGGCGCGGCCGGCGGAGCCTTGACGGGCGTCCCGCGCTTGTTCTTGTAGTCCAGCAGGCCCTTCTCCAGCGCCGGACCCAGCCAGAGCAGGTAGTCTTCGATCAAGCGCTGCGGCACGCCCAGCACGGGCTTCTTCTGGCGGCCCGTCGGCACCATATGCATGTTTTCGATCGCCTCGGCCGTGAAGCCCTTGGCTTCCAGGTACTCTTCCAGGGTCATAGCCAAGATCTCCCGGTCGCCCGCTTTCAGGTACGTGAGACTGCCGCGGTAGATATCGCGCAGCGCAAAGTGCCAGGGGATGAGCTCCCCGAACGCGGCCTCGTTGGCGCGGTCCCATGCCGTCGTCGAGCCGGGCAGCGAGATCCGGTCGAGCACGCGGTCCGTCAGCGCCGTCGCGTAGCCCTTCATGTACGCGTAGCGGCCGCTGCCCGAGGCGGGCGTCGTCGCCGTCGCCGCCGCGGGCGCCGCCTTGACCGGCGTCGCCATCGGCGCCTTGCCCTTGTCCGCGGCGGCTTTGCCCTTGTCCGCGGCGTCCTTGCCGCGCGACCGGCTCGACGGACTCGATCGCGTCGCCGCCGTGCGCGATGGCGGCGTCTGGGACGCGGCGTCCGAGCTGGCCGCGTCGTCCTCATCCTCGGACGGTGGCGCTGCACGCGCCGCGGCCGCGGCCTTGCCCTTGCCCTTGGCGGCCTTGCCCTTAGCGACTTGGGCCGCGGCCGCCTCGGCGGCCGCCTCGGCGGCGGCAGCGGCGGCACGGCGCCGGGAGGTCAGCGGCGTCGCAGGCGGCGGCGGCGGCGACGCGGCGGCCGCGGCGCGGGACGGCCGACTGGTCTTGGTCGCCGATGCCGGCGCCGCGGGTTGCGAGGGCTTGGCCGGTGTCGGCGACGACGGCGCTGCCGCCGCGTGGGCCTCGAGCTCCGCAAGCTTCTCCTTGAGACTCACATTCTCGATGTCGACGGCCTCATACTTGAGTTGGAGCTCCGAGAGTGCGTGCAGCGCTTTCTGCAGGTCCTGGCTGAGCTGGGCCCGTTCCTTCATGGACGCCTTAAGGCGCTCTTCTAACGCTGACATGGCGTCGGCGTTGTCGGCGGCGTCGACAGCGTCAGCAGGCGCGGAGCGGCAGGGGGGTGTGGCGGGGGGGGGTGTCAGGTCAGTATCAGAAAAAGGGCCGTGGCGGCGGCGACAGGAATGAAGGGCGCACGGGAGACGGCGTGCTGCGTTAGATGATGGGCTCTATTACGAAGAAGCGGCGACAGATAAGACCCTTGGCGCGGTGGTATCAATCTGGTATCAATTCACACGCGACGTCGATATACGGAGAGGATGGCGCACGATACGAAGTCTATGATGGAAAGCAAAACGACGCGTCACCGGCGGTCGTCTGCGCCTCCGCTCATGTCGTGAAGCGCCCGCGATGGCGGTCTAAGCAGTCGTGATGTCCGCTCAGCTTCCTCGTTTTCTTTTTCTTTCGCGGAAGGGGCGTGGAAGCGCCAGAGGGTGGCCCCAAGGGTGCGCGGGCCGCGGGGAGGCGCTGGTGCCCTGAGGTACCCCCCGCGAGTCATGCTTGCGATCGCAGCTGCGGCTGTGGCAACGGCCGACCCCGCGACGTGCCATGCGATGCGCGGAACCAGAGCCGCGGCGGCACGAGCCAGCACGCGGTTTATCGTAAGTGCCGCGGCAAGCGCAAGCATCCCTTGGGCTCGTGCTGTACGACGACGACGCGCGCGACCTCCGATGTCAAGAGGATGGGTGTTGCGTTTCGCGCCGCCGCAACCTATTCCAGCCCCACGAGGCGAGACGAGGTCCCAGCGAAACACGACCAGGTGTACATACGACGAGGTCGACTTATGTAAGACATCACTCACGCAATGGTTTCGACGGATAACAGCGATTCATCGCCAGTGTGTAATCAGGAGTGATGCGACACGTGAGGGAGTTAAGCCGCCGTCGGCGCAGGCGCCGGGATCGACGGCACTCCTGACGCGGCCGACCGCCAGCGGTCATGCAGGGCCCGCAAGGGTCCGTCCTCGTCGTCCGCATGGTCGTCGGCCGCGGCCGCGTCGACCTCCGGCACCGGCGGGCGGCCCATCAGTCGCGACCGATGGTAGCGCGGGTTCCGGTGGAAGAGCGCCACGAGCGCTGCCGCGTCGGACTGGGCTCGATCGGCCAAGCTGGCCTCGAGCGCGGCGATGCGGGCCGCCGCCGCCCGCGCCGCCGCGTCAGCATCGGCGATCGCCGGCGCCGGCGCCGACCCCGTGCTGCGGGGACCGTTCGGACGCCCTCCCGGTCCCGCTGGGCACGCCCATCTCGCCGAATGGAACAGCGGCGCACCCTGCTGCGTAAACCACTCCCGGAACGTGGCCGCCGCCGGGAGGTGCGGCTCCGCGGCCGCGTCTGGCTTGGCTTTCTTGGCCGGCGGGCCATCGCGGGAGGCCTTCAGCGGTCTGCCGCGCCGGCGTGTTTGGCGTGGCGTCGGTTCGGCCGTTGGCGCTGGCGCTGTCGATGCCGTGGCGTCGCCGTGGCGGGTGTGGTGGCGCAAACGCCGGTCAAAGGCCTGACGGACCTCAGGGATCCTTTGAATGAGTTTGCGGACAAATAGACCGGCGTGGCGATGCGGCAGCACGACCGACCAGCTGCGCCCCCGAACCCGGCGGCGCGCCCCGCAGCGGTAGAGCAGCGGGACCAGCATACTGTTGGGCTGGGCAGGCATCGCCAGCTCCGGAAAGTAGGTTGTGACGACGTCGTGGTAACCGATCCACGCAGCCGGGTCAGCGTTCGCCTCGAGGGGCGGCAGGTCCTGGTGATGGGTCGGAATCTTGTGATGCGATGTCACCGCACGCGACCGTGTCGTCGCCGCCTGCGTGGCCTCCTGGGTGGCCACGTGCGTGGTCGCAGCGGGGTTGGCGATCTTCGTGGGCGCCGCAGCCTTCACAGGCGGGGCGGCAGGTTGCGACGCGCGTGCGGTGCGACGCTTGATGGCGAGCAGCCCTTTGTCGGAAGCGTCGCCGAGGAACTCGAGGAAATCCTGAATTAAGAGCTCGGGAATACATGGCACGAGCAGCGCGCCCTTTGGGGGCCGCGCCCAGAACTGCTCGACGATCGCGGGCGTCATCCCCTTTTCCAGCAGGTAGTCCATAGCGGCGGCATAGATGATCAGGCGGTCGCCCGATTTGAAGAAGGAGAAGCAGCCCGCATAAAATTCCTTGAGAATCTGGATCAGTGGGATCGGGCGACCATACGCGGCCATATTGGAAGCATCCCACGTGGTGTGCGAGCCCGGCAGCGTGATTTTCTGAAGCGGCGTGTCCAGCAGCTGGATCGCGAAACCGCGGTCGAAGGCCGGCGTTGTGTCGTCAATCGTCGTGGCGATCGTGACCGTCGTTGTTGCCGACGTCGTCGTCATCGTTGCGGGTGGTCGCGACGTGGCTGTAGACGCCACCGTCGCCGCAGGGGCCGCAGAACGCGCGGCCGGCGATGGTTGGGCCGGAGCCGTCGGCGCTGCGGCGGCCGCTGCCGGCGCGGTGGCGGGAGCGGAGGCGGGCACAGCGGAGGGCGGAGGCACGGTCGCCGCGGCAAGAGCGGTCGCTGGAGAAGGCACCGCGGCCGTCGTTTCAAGTGGTGATGGCCCAGGGTCGGCCGGCGTCCCAGCGGCATGGGTGGCCGGAGTGGCGTCACGCGCCGATCGGAGAGGGGAATGCGGCACCTTCGCCGCGTCGACTGACTCGGAACCCGCCGCGTCCTCAGGCGGCGTCGCGCTATGGGCGGCGTCCGCCGGATCCGCTGCTATGTATGCTCCGAGATCCAGGCTGGCCGCATCGGTCGTCGCCGGGTCCGCCGCCTCGTCCGAGGGGGCGAGCGCATCCGGGTGATCGGCCACCGTCTCCGCATCTGTTTCTGCCTCGACTTCCGTCTCCGCATCTGTTTCTGCATCCGCCTCCGCTTCTGCGTCCGCTTCTGCGTCCGCTTCTGCGTCCGCTTCTGCATCCGCTTCTGCATCCGCTTCTGTTTCCGGTAATGGCGGTGCCACCTCCAATAATGAAGACGATGTCGCTTGAACCACGTTGGGATCGGCTCCGACTGGCGCCGTCGCGGCGGGATCCGCAGGATCGCTCGACGACGCGTCGTGGCGTGGCGCCGTGGCAGCCAGGCGCGCGCTCACGGCGGTATGCACAAAGACGGCCACGACGCCCCTCGGCTGCGCGAGGACGGCACGGACACTGAGACCGCATTGCCCGAGCGCCGCGTCCAGCTGCTGCAGCTGCGCCTCTTTCTCGGCGAGACGGGCGACATGCTGCTCCGAGCGGCTCTCGGCGATAAGCTTTCCTATTTCCGCGTTTTCCTGGGCGATGCGAGCGTCGGAGAGATCCGAGCGCATCTGCGAAAGCTCTTTGGCCAGCGCGGCGCGCTCGGCGAGCGAGGCCTTCAGCCGCTCATGCAGGTCGAAGGCCATCGCGGGAGCGCCCCTGGCGGTTCACGCAAGTCCGGTTATGCGACGGCTCACGGGCGGGCAAGCATCATCCTGGCAGAACCAACAGGGACGGATGTAACGTGGTCTCGTGGTCTCGTGATGACGTGGTCTTGTGATGGCAAGGCGCCTGCCCTCGATGCTGGGGAAAAGCGAGGTGATCGACGGGCAAGTCGCGATGGAGCGGAGTTTTCGATGCGGGGGGTTCGAGCGACCAGGCTGAAGCGATTCGAGGTCGGGAAGCACTCTGCAACGCGTGGAGCAAGAGGGCTCAACTAGGTGCAGCGGAGTGCATTCAAGCATGCGGTGATGAGGAGGCTTACTGGGGTCGAGTAGCTCCGATCGCACCGGCACCCCATTACGGCCCCGCCGCTTGGGTGCGACCGCCCCGTTCCTTTGTTCTACCTTGCTAGGCGAAAGTGTGGCGTCAGCCGCAGCGCCACATGAGGGAGCGGGCCTCCCGGCGATCGACAGCTAAATGCATACGCGGCGACGAGGCGACGGCTGCCACTACGATGACGACCATACCAACATGTCTCTTTATGTTCGATTATCAACTAGTGAATATCTCCTCTCCTCTCCGTTCATTTAAAGTGGTGATTTGATGTGTCCGCAGACATGCATGATCATGCATACCATCGCAGCATAAGCCCCTGGTTACAGCACGGCCGGTAGTGTCATACCTACCGAAGACGCTTGGACGTCTACGAGAGCTGTCATCCTTGCGTATAACATGACTTCACTTCCTCATTCTTCGACATCGGCGACTGCATCTCGACATGATATTGTCTTCTATCCGAAAGACGGCTTGGAGCATCTTTTTTGACAGGTTTCGCTCTCGCTCCTCATGGTCGATCCCGAAAAACACCAGAACAAACAGATGAATGAAATCAGGCAAGGAAGAAAAAGGAAAGAAAACATATCCTATTAACGAGCTATGAAAGGGGTCTTTATCGCGCCTTCGGCCGCTTCCGACCACTTCGTTACGAAAAAGACTGATGCCCGATGCATGCCCCGTGGAAAAATGTTGTCATCATCGCCATCTGTTTATCCTCATAAACCTCCGGAGGGTCGACGACCGGGAAGCAAGAGAAATTCAGGCGATATCAGCGACCCTTCGCGTTTCTCGCTGGAGACACGGATATGCGATCAAGAAAGCGAAGTCATGCATTGTCGCCGGAACATCAGCATATATAGCATGGCCATGCCGCGACATAGACGGCATGATGATCCAGATGGTTGGCACTGCACCTAACGACGGCGAGTGCGAGGGGAACTTTTCAACCAGCATTTCATCGCTAGATTTGCCTAGGGGGACCGTCCGCTGCTTGACGTTGAGCGTTGAGATCCTTTGCCTTGCCTTGCCTTGCCTTGCATGACATGGCATTGCACAAACTTCTGCCATCCGTTACGTCTTCTAGTGTGCCAACGGGCACGGACACCGGCCGGACACATTGCCTGGAGGCCGCTTGCTTGCCTTCCTTGCCTCGGTCTGAACCGGTCCACGCCTCGGGGTTGCTTTGTTTGCTTCGCCTCTCATCTCAGGGGCTCTCGCCCTCTCGCCTGGCTGCGCTGAGCTTGGGCACTCTCGTGTTTCTCGGTCGCCCAGCCAGTCCACGTCATTGCACGGTCTCGTCGGTGCCTCCGCCGTGCACCCACCTTGCGCATTGCCGAGCGGGCTACCCCGCCGCCGATGTCATTTTGACGCTGCCGTGCCCGCCGATATCCAAGCACCCACGCGCCCCCCGCGACCAGGCGGAGCCATCCTGCACATCCGGTGCTGCGCTTTGCTGCTCGAGGGCCGTTGGTCCCGACCCAAGCCACAGCCGCCGTCCACCCCTCGCGGTTCGCCACCCACAGCACCCGCATCCGCGCCGCGCGCCGCTGCACGCGAGGTTCCCTGCGCCGGGCTGCACGGCCGCCTGCGCGCCGCTTGAAGGCGCGGCACCGAAGGCTCGTCAGCGCCGCTCGTCAGGTCACGGACGGCGGGCCTTCGGACCGCCGCCGCTCCTCGCCTGCGCCACCGCGCGCGGCGCTCGCCCCCGCCGGCGGCAGTGGTCGCAGCGGCCTCTCCGCCGGAACGGGACCCGAGCGGCGGCAGCGGCGGGGACCGAAGGTGACACACGCGCCGACAGGACCTGCAGCGGCGTCCTCGGCCTGCGGACACGGCGGGTGGCGCGTGCGGACGCTCTATCTCTCTCCGCTGACTCCGACGGGCGTGTTCCTCGCCGCCGCCGACTTGCCGCCACCGCCGCCACCGCCACCACCGCCGCCAGCCGCCCACGTGATCCGCGCTGGCTTTCTTCCGGCCGGCGTTCGGACTTCTTCACGTGCCCAGGTCTCGTCCAGCAGCGTCGCTGCTCACCGCTGGCGTGACGGACGCTTTTCGCGGAAGCGTATGAGGCGTGCGACGCGGTGTTGTGTCGTCCGCCGTATCGCCATCTCCCGACGCGAACATCGCATCGCATCGCCTGTCCTCGCGGCGCTTCGTCGCCGAATCTCCGCAAGCCGCGCCCGGTCTTGTTACCGGACCTCTGGCGCTGTCGCCAGGACACGGTCGCCACGGCCGCCACGGCCCCCACCGCCGTTCTCGTCGAAGTCGCGCTCGATCCCACTTCTCATCGCTCCGATTCCAGCACGATGACCTCATATCCCCCCTTGCGCGAGGGCGCCATGGCCATGGCCGTGGCCGAAGGCGCCGCGCCGGCGCCCGCCAAAGTTGTCGACCCCGCACCTGAGCCGGTGCCGCCCGTCCCGACGAACCACCCGGCACTGGTCTTTCTGAACGCCGTGGCCAAGACGTACAACAGCGACGATGTGATGGGCGGCGCGGCCGTCAACGCCGGCGACATCCAGTCCGTGACCGTGCTTGCGAGACGCCTCGTGCAGCGCTATGAGGCTGGCTATCACTACACGCGGCACGGCCCGCACCGCGTGATCGCCGTCGGACCCGTGTCCCAGGGCTTCCTCCCTCCGCCGGTCGACGATGCCGATCGTACCGCCGAGTGTCGACGCTATGTCGCGTCCGCACTACCGTTGGAAGCGCCCTTGACCTACCATGCCTGCGACGACGACGACGACGACGACGACAACAACAACAACAACAACCAAGACAACGCCCTGAACGAAGACGGCGACACGACCGCCACGGCATCATCACCATTCCGAACGGCGCAGTCGGACGCCAATGGCCGGTCGGACCCGACGGCGCGCCGCGCCCGCCGCGCTGCCAAGACGGCCATTGCGCCGGCCCACGTGCTGGAGCTCGCGTCGATGGCATACTTCCGTATGCTACGCAGCGCGCGCCCTCAGACCCTGGTTTTCCGGGGCCCCTCCGGAAGCGGCAAAACCTTCCAGCGCCGACTCGCGGTGCGCCAGATCATTGCGAACAGCGTCCACATGGGCCACCAGCGCAACACCCAGATGGGGATGGCGCTGGAGCGCCTCGAGCGCCTGTTTGACCTCCTGGGCGAAATCACGTGCGATCCCACGACCGAGCGGCAGCGCAGCGTCCACGGCGTCAGCCTGACGCTGTCCTTCACCTCGCAGGGCCGCCTCGCCGGCATCCAGTCGCGGTTGTTTCCCACCGACCCGCTCCGCGTCGCCGGGCGCTTCGCCGCCGGCGAGCGCAACCACGCCGTTTTCTACAGCCTGCTGGCGGGCTGTGACCCCGAGACCGCGGCGGAGCTCCACTTGAACGACGACCCCGCGACCTACAACTACCTCGGCGGCACCTATGTTGCCACCCGTCTCCCGGATCCCGCCGTCGTGGCTGCCGAGGCGGCTGCCGCCGCCGAGGCCGAGGCCGCCACGGCCGCCGCGGAAGCCGCCGCCACGCCGCCCGAAGACCCCCATGCCATCGATTTCGCGCACCTGGCGCCTGTCTTCTTGTACGAATCATTCCAGGACGCGCAAGACGCGGGCGCCCACGGCATCGACGGCGCCGCGCCGACTTCGGTAGACGCTCCCCCGCCAAGACGCGGTACGCTGACGCGCGGCGCGGCCGCCCGCTCACTGCTGCGCCATGGCGCGCCGACGGGAGGCGTCCACAGCCTCACCTCTGCCGACGCCCGCGCCTTCCACACGTTCCTGAAAGACATGGCGTTCCTGGGGCTGACGCAAGCTAGTCTGAGCGAGCTCATTCGCGTTCTGGCGGCGATCCTGCATCTGGGCAACATCGGCTTCATCGCCTCGGACGACCTGCGGGACGACGGGGCCGTCACGTCGCTGCCGCGGAGCGCGTCGGCCGGCGAGCGCCTGCAGTGCGCGGTGCGGACGCAGCAGCCGCTCGTGTATGCGGCGGAGCTGCTCGGCGTGCCGTCCACCGCGCTCGAGGATGCGCTGGTCGGCCGCGACCGTCTCCCACGGGGCCATTCGGCCGAGGAAGCCGTGGAGCACCGCGACCACCTCGCGTCCTGCTTGTACAGCGGCCTCGTGGACCGCTTGATAGAGCTTATCAACCTGCAGCTCGCCGTCCCGAGCACCTTGTCGACAAAGCCGCTTCCCACGACCCTGACACTTGTGGACTTTCCAGGCTTCGAACAGCTGAAGCACGAGGACGACGATCTTGATCTCAATGATAGCAACGGCCGTACGACGCACGGGTTCGAATCCTTCGTGGTGAATATGTGCAACGAGGTGTTGAACCACCGATTGACGCACACGCTCTTGGACCAGCCCGCGGCCCGCCTCACCCTCGCCGGATGCCCGATCCGCAGCGTGACGACGACCGACAATGCGATCGCCGATTTCGCCACGGACTGCGACGGCCGTGACGGCGAGGGCCTGCGCCAGCTGTTCGCCCGCGTTGACCTGAGCCCCGCGGACCTCGTAGACCTCGTGGTGGGCAAGCACCCGCGGCTCGTCAGCAATGATCCCCTCTCCAAGTACCTCCCGCAGGGCCCGTCGCACGTTATCGCCGTCGCGCATACCCACGGCCGCGTCGCCTACAACTTGACGCGCTTCCACGACAAGAACATCCAGTGGGGCCTCAATGCGCCGCCGTGGATGACCGAGCTGTTCGTCCCCAACCCCACGATGCCCCAGATCTGGGACCCGATCGCGCGCGACCTCATCCGCACCATTTTGCGGCGCTCCCGCAAGACGTGGTATGCGCACGCCATGGACTACGTGGCGATGCTCGCGAAGCGGTGGGAGCCAACGACCGTGTGGACGGTCGACTGCGTGGCACGCGACGTTTTGCGCGCTGCGGCGAACGCCGCGACGCCGCCGCCGGATATGGCCAACTGGGTCCCCGCGGCGCGGCGCCGCGCCACGTGCGAGATCGGCCTCGGCGCGCCCGTGCCCCTCGCCTACCTTGCCGCGCAGATGCCGTACGCCGCGATCGCGACGCCGCAGGACGCCCGCGCCGCGCTCGCCCGGACCGGATGGGACGCGCGCTTCTACTACGTCGCGCCCACGGGCGACCTCTTCATCAACGAGTTGCTGCTGCGCACGATCGAGCGGCTGCCGCGCGACTTCAAGGGCATGCCCCTGCGCGGGCACCCGCAGACCCTCTCGATGGGCACCTTGCACGGAACCATCAGCTCGCGGGCGGACACCGCGGCGGCGGGCTCGACGTCCATGACGACGCTGGTCGCCTCCGAGTCCGCGGCGTCCGTCGACGCCGCCGCCGCCGCCGCCAGCAAGCGCAACCGCGCCCAGCGTCGCCGCATGCAGGGCCAGTCGGTGGCGCCCCCCACGGCCGGCGGCATCTCGCCGCCCCCGCCGCCGTCCCATGCGCCCCAGCTGTCCCGCACGACGACGGTCACGACCGCGCGCGGGACCAACCGCGCGCCGACAACGTCGTCGACGGCGACGTCGACACCGGTCCACCCCACGGCCTCCTGCGCGGTGCAGAGTCGGCCGGCGACAGCGACGGACACGATCAGCCTGGCCGGCGCCAGCACGCCGGGGCTGTCGCCGGGGGCGTCGTCGGAAGCATCGCCGGGAGGGTCGCCCGACGGCTTGCTGCCGGTCTCGCCGCGCGGCGTGCAGCCCTCGGCCATCGCGGCGCCCTCCACGACCAAAGTCGGCACCGAGATGGGCCTGCTGCATCAAGCCGACACGGCCGCGCGGCTGCGCTCGATCCGGCGCCAGTCCGTATACCCGGTGGATGAGCCCCAACCCAATTGGATGGAGCGCTTAATGGGCTGGATCTGCTGCGAGTACGTCGACGAGGGCCGCCAGGACATGGCGGGCACGCTGACGCCCGAGCAGATCGAAGCACGGCGGCAGGCGCGGGCTCGCGCCGGCAGTTTTTCGGCCGGGTCGCCCGGCGCCAACGACGCCGGCGCCGGCGCACCGCCCGCTACGACCCCGGGTCATCTCGGCGCGGGCGTCCATCCGCCGCCCATGCAGCAGATCATGTCGTTCCGCGACGTCCGCTCGGCCTCCGGGTCTAGTAGCACGCCCACGATGGTCGGCGACCTCCGGTGGATGGGCCACAACGGCGTCTTTGCCCCCGGTATGAACGGCGCGCAGGCCGCCGCGGCCGCCGCGAGCGTCTATGGCGGTGGCGGCGGCGGCGCGGGAAGCGTCTATGGCGGCCCTGCCCTGAGCGGCTACGGCAGCGGCTACGGCAGCGGCGCCGATAGCCTCTACGGCGCCGGCAGCGGGGGCGCGCCGAGCGCATACGGCGCGGCGAGCAGCGTGTACCATCCCATGATGGCGCCGCCGGCGATCGGCGGGTACTACGGACAGCCCGCTATGGGCGGTGCGCCGAGCGTCCTGTCGTACGGCATGGCGCCATCCGGCCTGTGGGCGGCGGCAGGCCCAGGCATGGACGAGGAGAGCCAGATGTACGCGCTGCACCGGTCCGGCAGCGGCGGCAGTATCCTCTCGGGCCATGGCGCCAGCCTCCCGAGCACGCCGGCTCTCGCCGGGCCGGCGCCGCACAGCCTCGACTCGCCCTTCCAGCCCATCTCGCTCACGAACACCGGCCTCGGCCTGCCTCACATGAGTCCGCCCGGCGGACTCGGCCTGCCGCAGAGCCCCTCGGCATATCTGCACTACGGCTCGCGGCCGGGCTCGCCCATGACCGGCGCGAGTATGAATTCCGGGATGGCCGTGGGTGGCGGCGGGTGGGCGACCGCGACGCCGGGCACGCCGCCCCGCAGCGCGGACAGCGCCTCGCCTCCTAACAGCGAGACGCGTGGTGGCGACCCGGGCCGCCGCGGCGAGAAGCGCCGGCCGCGCGGCCGTAAGGCCGGCCGGACCCGGTCGGCCGCCGCGCTCGAGGCCGTGCCGCCGCTGCCGGCGGGCGTGACGAAGGACGCCGTCGTGGCGGCGGTCGTGGCCATCGTGAACGAAGGCGACCTCAACACGCTGACCAGCAAGGCCGTCCGCGCCCGCGTCAACGAGCAGCTCGGCCTCGACGCGCGCTACAAGGCACTCGTGCAAGCCTGCATTGAGCAGGCCATTCTGGAGGGCCCGTGAGCGCAAGCCGCTCCCCGCGGGAATCTGGCGGTCTTCCTCAATATGGAATCATTCAGGTATATATCGGGAGAGAATCTCACGAATTGGCCGCCCCCCCGGCCGCCGCGAGCGCCACAGGGCGGCCTGCGCGCGCAGGCGGCGGAGTCCGTACTGATCGCGATGCCTCCTAAAGAGGGCTAACAACGTGGTCACGTCGTTGAGCAGCGGCGCTGGTGCTGGTGCCGACACCGGTGCCGACACCATCCGTGAATGGTGGCCTGTGCGGTGAAGACCACGCCGCGTGTTCAGATAAGGAGGGGTGAAGGCATGGGCACCGCGGCGTTCGCCCGCGAGCCCCGCGCGGGACCCGGCGGGCGCGCGTGTCACTGTTAACGACCAAGAGGCAGAGGTGAAAGCGTGGCAGGACGAGGCGGCGGTAGTGGCCGATATCAACGATATAAACGGTTCGCCGCCACTGACAAATATGATAGGTCTATATTCGTCTAGAAGCGGGCATGGCATCTCAAGGAATCGTGCTCGCTAGCGTCTTGATAGGGAGATCGGCGGTGACATGACGAGCTCAGCATGGCCCCAGGGCGATGCCTGCCGTTGCCACCATCAAAGCGGCGTCCACATCGGCATCGGCAGGCCACATGCGCGCATGGGTATCACAACGCAATCATATGGGCTGTGGGTTCCTGCTTGGTTGCGCGTTGCTGATTTTATGCGAGCACCGTCGTGATTGCGCGTGCATCCTCCAAGATCGCATGCGCTTCATACAGAGTGAACCATACCAGGGTCTTTCGGAAGGAACGACGAGACAACGCCTTCCACCCCCCTGCGCCGCGCCCCAGCCCGCCATTACGGGGCCATCGTGACGTTAAACCTGCTCCCGTCCCCGCATCCACAGTACACGGGGAGTATACGGACCTCATGGGTTTCCATCCTGCATCTCCATCAGTCTGACTGAGCACGGTCGTCCATCCCGCCACTTGTAAGTTCATCCATGTTTTCATTTCTTCCAGCCCGATCGGCTTATCCAGATCCTCCATACCGCCCAGGATTGTGCAGTGATGTCGCGGCAGGCAAGACTGTGTGAGTGCCTCGATGTTTGTCTGCTTCGCTGGACATTCGCAGCGTAGGCCTCGAAGGCGTTCGCCTGCTTTGCTTTTTCCTCGGTCCCCCGTGACAAGAGGGGAAGGCGGGGTTTGCACGACCCTCGCCACACTCGGGCCCCTCGGACCGGCGACGGATCGGCGAGATCGGCGGCACATGGGCCCGCGCCGCGTGGCCGCGTCGCAGTCGCGAAACCCGGAAATGCCAGAAGGAGGAGCACACCCGCATGCACACACGCGCCATGCAAAATTCTCTTTGCCACTGTATTCTTTCTCGTCCAGGTTCTCTTTTTTTGACGCCAAGAACCAAGAACCAAGAACGACCGACCAAGGCCTTCGCTGATCTCTATTAGCGTGCCACGTATAAAGCGGCGCTTTTCAGAAACCCCATGCAATCGTGCGGACTATGGCAGGGAGCGCAAAGACCAAAGAGGAGACCGATACTCACAGGATGTCTTTTATCTTCATTCCCTTATCTGACGCATCCGCCAGCAGTTTTTTAGACGGGTGCAGACATTCCCCCACAAACCCACAAACCCACAAACCCACTAACCCCCCAGTTTCCGGTACCCCTGCTCGCTCTTTTCCGTTGCTGAGGGACCTAGCTACCCACCAGATACTGACGTTTTCGGCGTCTCATTAGCCATCTCGCCAGAAGAACCTCTGATCCCTGACTATTATTGTTTTGCATCATTAGAGAAAAAATCGCGGGCCGGCCGCTTCCCCGCTGACACGCGTCGGTGCTGCCCGCCATGCGTCCGGGACGCCACCACCGGGCCAGCCTGTCTGGCCCGTCGAACCCGTACTCCGCGGCGGGTCTCTCGGCAAGCTCGCAGACGTACGCTAACCTGATGAAGCTGCCGGAGCACTACACGGATGCCAAGGCTATCGTCGACAACCTGCAGGACCGGTACAACCAGGGCGACTTCTACACGCAGGTCGGTGATCGCGCGGTCATTGCGATCCGGCCGAAGCGCGACACGGACCTCGTGGCGCCGAGCAAGCAGCGCGCCGACGTATACGCGCAATGGGGCGAGACGAACGACCCGAAGCTCCTCGATGAGCTGGTGGGGATGCCGAACGCGCTGTTTGCGATGGTCGAGAATGCACATGCCCATACCCAGGCGGTTGGCGGCGACCACACCATCCTGCTGCAGGGCGAGAGCGGGGCAGGCAAGACGGAGACTCACAAGCTGATTGTGCGCCACCTGTGCAACATTGCGAAGCCGGGCGTCAAGAAGACCAAGATCCAGAGCCAGATCATCAAGACGGGCCAGATCATGAAAGCGTTCGCGGGCGCATCGAGTCGGCACGGCGACGCGCTGTCGCAGTCGGGCCACTACATCGAGTATCAGATCAACCAGCAGGGTCACTTGATCGGCATGAAGTGGCTCAACTACCTGCTAAACAAGCACCTCGTGACGCGCAACACGATCCAGCTGAGCAACTTTAACATATTCTACCAGATGATCGCCGGCATCAGCGGTGAGGACCGCGAAGACCTGCACCTGGCGGACTTCTCGGGGTACCACTACCTAAACCGCGGGCACAGCGAGCGCCGCGACACGTTCGAGGATCTGCAGCTCAACTTCGAGGCGACCTGCGATGCGCTGCGCTCGCTCGGGGTGTCCGACCGCGTGCAGGGCCTGCTCTGGCAGCTGCTGAGCGCGGTGCTGCGCCTCGGCAACATCACCTTCGTGCCGGGCGCGAGCCGCTCCGACAGCGTCATGATCTCCTCGACGCATGAGCTCGACATGGTCGCCGACCTGCTCGGCGTCCCGAACGTCGCGCTCGAACAGGTCCTCACGTCTAGCACGACCGTCGTCGGCAGTCAGATCACGACAGAGCTGCTGTCCGCCGAGAAGGCCGAGCTGAAGCGCGACCGACTCGCGGTCTCGCTGTACTCGCTCTTCTTTGAGTGGCTCGTGGAGCACATCAACAACCGTCTTTGCGCCGACGAGGCGGACTGGGCGCACTTCATTGCGGTGATCGATTTCCCGGGCATCCGCGTTTCGGCCGAGACCAGCGACAGCGCAAACGGCCCCGCGCCGCTTAACTTCCACGACTTCCTCGTCAACTACGCGAACGAGCGGCTGCTCGCGACGCTCGACCAGCAGGCCTCGCTCTCGGCGCAGCTGTACGGCCGCGAGCACATTGACCACCCCAGCACCGCGCTGCCGGTGCCCACGGGCGCCCGCGATCTCGTGGCCCTCTTTGAGGCCGAGCCGCACGGCCTGCTGTCGGTTCTGCAGACCGAGGGCCAGAAGGGCACCAAGGAGAGCGCCATCAATGCGAAGCTCGCGGAAGTCGCCGGCGCCCACGCGTGCTTCCGCCCGACCCAGAAGTCGTGCTTTGTCATCCAGCACTTTGCGGGGCCCGCCGAGTATGAGCTGCGCCAGCTGTCGGCGCAGCTCAACGACACGCTGAATGCCGACTTTGTGCGCCTGTTCTGCTCGACTTCGGCGGACGGCGAGGTCGTTTCGACGTCGAACTCGCTGATCCGCTCGCTCTTCTCGGACAAGGTCGTCGCGACGCAGTCGCTCCCGCAGAACGCGTCGCAGATCGTCGCGGCGCAGCAGATCAACATGCCGCGCCGCACGCCGAGCATGAAGCGCCGCAAGCGCGAGACGCTGGCGACACGCAACGCCATGTCGCAGTTCCAGAACGCCATCAGCGAGATGCTCGAGGCCCTGGAGGAAACCCAGTTGCACACGGTCGTCTGCGTCCGCGAGACGCGTAAGCGCCAGGCCCGTGGGTTTGATGCCACCGACGTGCTCGACCAGATCCAGAGCATCGGCCTGCCCGCCTGGCTGCCTCAGCGCTACTTCTCGCTCACGCACGCAGCCCCGCTCGCGCAGCTCGCCACCCAGCTCAACCTGCCGCAGCGTGCCCGCGAGGGCGACCGCGCGGCCCTCAAGTACGCGCTGCAGACGTGGTCGAGCCGCGTGGACGACACCTCCGAGTACATCGTCGGCCACCACAACGTCTTTATGAACGAGGCGATGTGGCGCCGCACGATCGCGGCGCCGATCCGGCCGCTGCCCGCCTCCCGCGGCCGCTCCGACAGCCACGCCACCGCCGCCGAGACGGTCGCCGAGACCAGCGGCGGGTATGCCGCGAGTCTAATCGGCAGCGTCGCCTATGGCTCTATGGATCCGCAGCCCACGGACGGCGCGACGCCGACCGTCTTTGTGTACGGCGACGGCGGCGCGGAGCCGGACACGTCGACGGTGAATGGCAGCCCCGTGCGCTCCGTGATGGGCTCGCCCGAGCGTCGTGAGTACCTGCACCCCGATGACGAGGAAGGCGGCCTGCCCGGCAAGAAAGCCAGCGGCGTCTTTGATCTGCCCGCGTTCGCGCTGCCGGACCTGTCGAAGGGGATGCACGACAAGGACGCGCTGGGCGACCCGCTGGCGACATCCGGCAAGAAGGGCAAGGCAACCAAGGCTAAGAAGGTCAAGGTCAAGCAGCCCAAGGAGGTTTATCACACCCAGACGCGACGCACGTGGATGACGGTGGTCTGGGCCATGACGTGGTGGATCCCGAGCTTCGCGCTGTCGAGGCTCGGCGGCATGAAGCGCCGCGACATCCAGATCGCGTGGCGCGAGAAGCTCACCCTGAACATCTTCATTTTCATGATCTGCGGCGGCATGCTTTTCCTCATTATCGGGCTGGGGCTGGTTATCTGTCCCAAGACCAAGGTGCTGTCTGCCGGTGAGATCTCGGGCCGCGCAACTTTGAAGAACCCCTTCGTGGTGCTGTACGGCAACTATTACAAGATCAAGAACGTGCTGCGCTCGCACACCTCCGACTCGGGCCTCATCGGCCTCGCGGAGGGCGCGTTCAAGGACCGTGTGCTGGGCATGGACGTCAGCCAGATGTTCTACAAGACCCGGCAGTGGGACGACCACTGCGCGCAGTTCGAGATGCCCCCCGGCTGGGACAACCTGTACGCACGCCCGGACCTCGACGCAAGCCCGCTGTGGTATGCGCACCTGAACATCAACGTGGCCGACCTCAAGGGCCAGATGGTCGCGCCCGTGGTGCGCGACAAGGCGTGGATCGACACGTTCATGAACGACGCTTCCACCAACAAGCTCGTCATCGTGGGCAACAACCTCTACGACGTCTCGTCCTACTACCTGCAGTCGAACGTGGTTCAGGGTCCCGGGTTCCTGGGCACGTTTGTCAAGTCCATCTTCGACATGTACGGAGGTGCGAATGCCACGAGCCACGACGCGACCGCGGCATTTAACATGCTGGCGGACCCCAAGTACGGCTTCAGCGCGGCGTACAAGGCCCAGGTCATGAACTGCATGGACTGGCTCTTCTACGTCGGTCAGGTCGACCACCGCAAGGACGTCAAGTGTCAGGTCACCAACTACATTTTGCTGGTCATGTCGATCCTTGTCGTCATTGTGGTCGGTGTCAAGTTCCTCGCCGCGATGCGCATCGGCAGCAACCGCAGCCCCGAGCAGTGCGACAAGTTTGTCGTGATTCAGATCCCGTGCTACACCGAGGGCGAGAGCTCCATGCGCAAGACGATCGACACGCTGTCGACAACCGTGTACGACGACAAGCGCAAGCTGCTGTTCATTATCTGCGACGGCATGATCATCGGTGCCGGCAACGACCGCCCGACGCCGCGCATCGTGCTCGACATCCTCGGCGTTGACCCGGCCGCCTCGCCGCCGAGCTACCAGTACGAGGCCATCGGCGAAGGCAGCAAGCGTTTGAACATGGGCCAGGTCTACTGCGGCCTCTATGAAGTCGATGGCCACGTGGTGCCGTATGTGTGCGTCGTCAAGACGGGCAAGCCGTCCGAGACGTCGCGCCCGGGCAACCGCGGCAAGCGCGACTCGCAGATGATTCTGATGCGCTTCATGAACCGCTGCCACTTCAACGCGCCCATGACGGACATGGAGCGCGAGATCTTCCGCTGCATGAAGCACGTGATTGGCGTGCACCCCTCGTTCTACGAGTATGTGTTCATGGTCGACGCCGATACCGAGGTCATGCCGGACTCGCTGAATCGCCTCGTGTCGACGCTGACGGAGGACAGCCACATCATCGGCCTTTGCGGCGAGACGCGTCTCGCGAACGAGGGCGACTCGTGGGTCACGTCCATCCAGAACTTCGAGTACTACGCCTCGCAGATCGGCGCCAAGGCGTTCGAGTCGCTCTTTAACTCGGTCACCTGCTTGCCCGGCTGCTTCTCCATCTACCGTCTGCGCAGCGTCGACAACCGCCCGCTACTCATTGCGCCGAGCCTGCTGGATGACTACTCGGAGTGCCGCGTGGACACGCTGCACAAGAAGAACCTGCTCGAGCTCGGCGAGGACCGCTACCTGACGACGCTGCTGCTCAAGCACTTCCCGCACTACAAGACCAAGTTCACGCCGGATGCGCAGTGCCGCACGATCGCGCCTGACAAGTGGAACGTGCTGCTGTCTCAACGCCGCCGCTGGATTAACTCGACCGTTCACAACCTCTTCGAGCTGATCTTCCTGCCCGACCTCTGCGGTCTCTGCTGCTTCTCGATGCGCTTTGTCGTGCTGCTCGACCTGATGGCGGCGTTCACCCAGCCCGCCGTGCTCGTGTACATCGGGTACCTCGTCTACACGCTGGCCTCGGACCCGTATGCGACGTTCCCGCTCATCTCGATCATCATGATCGCCGCCGTCTACGGCTGCCAGATCGTGCTCTTCCTCGTTAAGGCCGACTGGCAGTACATCGGGTGGATGCTCATCTCGCTGCTCGCCATGCCGCTGACCTCGTTCATCCTGCCGTTCTACGCGTTCTGGCACTTCGACGACTTCTCCTGGGGCAACACCCGCCGCATCGTCGGCGACGACAAGAAAGAGGTCCACGTGCCCGATGTGGACACGTTCGACCCGGCCGACCTGTACATGGCACGTCCCGACGAGGCCGTCGAGCCCCCTAAGATCGACGCCATGCAGGGGATGCCGATGCCCGCGGGTTACGCGTCGCCCATGCTCGCCGCCCAGCACCCACACCAGCAGGGCAGCCCGTACGCGCGCATGTCGATGGGGACGCCCATGGGGTTGCCCGATGTCCGCATGTCTTACCTCTCGGCCGCGCCGCAGTATGCCTCGCAGTCGTGGGAGTCGGCCTCCTACGTCTCGGGCTCCTACGGGTACGCGGCGTCGGCGACCGGCACGCCGTCGGTCATCTCGCCGTCCGTGTTCGCGACGCACGAGGTCGTCCACCCGGTCCTCGGCGCGCCGTCCGATGCCGAGATCGAGGGCCGTCTGCGCATCCTGCTGGCCGAGGGCAACCTGACCGTCATGACCAAAAAGAGTGTCCGCGATTCGCTCGCCACGTACTTTGGCGTCGAGATGGAGTCGCGCCGCCACTTTATCAACGAGTGCATCAAGCGCATCCTCACGGCCGAAGCCGAGGCGTAACTCGCCTATTTTTTGGTCTGCGCTTCCCGTCTGCGTTTCTTACTCCTCATGACATCTTTTACATCTATCTCATCAATCATTTTTAATCCACGGAATGATCGATGTGTACACTGACGATCCACGGCCATCAGCATCAACAGGCTCATGGGCATCAGCCGTATCCATTGATGGCCGTCGTTTCAGTCGGCCGTTGGAATTTGGCCCTCTTCGTGGAGCTGGCCTCCGAGGTCACTCATCCCACGTTAGAAGATCCACACCATGAACGCGTAGGATCAACGCGTCGCGCCTAGAAGCCATGCATGCTGGATGTGGCCCGAGATGATGGTTCACCATGAGAAGCGCTGTATCACGATGGCGTCACGCGTGGCGTCATGCTGCGAGCGGACAGGGAACGCGCTTCCGATCTCGATGGTCATGGCGTTCACTCGATCGTTCGCGTTCACTCGAGCCAGCCCATGGCGGCCGCCCATGGCGTGACACGGTCGCCGGTTCCGTCGTGCCAACGCCCGCCACGTCGGTCGGAGCGCCACCAAGAGGGCGCGCGCCGGACGCGCTGAGGCGTGCGGCGCGGCGGCCGCGCGGGGTTGTCTCGGGCGGTCGCGCCTCACTTAGCGCGCTGCTGATCCGGGACCGGCCGCGGCCGCGTCGGGCCTCGACCGGGTTGGCCGCCTGCTCCGACGCGTGCGACCCACGCCGCCGCCTCGTATACGCCATCCGGGTATGCGCATCCAGGATGGATCGCCGACATGGCATGGCAGTCGAGGCCGACGGAGATGCCTGTTGTGGTAGGAGATGTTTCCACGTGGCGCCGATCCCTCCCGCAGCAGCAGCAGTAGCAGCAGCAGCAGTAGCAGCAGTAGCAGCAGTAGCAGCAGCAGCAGCAGCAGCAGCAGCAGCAGCAGCAGCAGCTTGACGCTGCCCCCCTCGCAGCGTCCGACCCCGCCGTTCCGCCACTTCATGGCGGCCGCCGCCTGTCCTCCCGCCGGCCTCTCGAGCCTCCACGATCGGCCGCCGCGCTGAATACGTTCTCCGTTGCTGCTCTTGCGGGCATAGCTGCTCTTGCGGATCTCGCGCGTCGAGCGAGCGAAGCGCTGTCCGAATCCTGCCGCGCCGCGCAGACGTCATCCGGCCCCGCTGACCCCCGGCCGTGACGCCATCGCCCTGCGAAGGACCCGCGGGCCCCAAGGCGCCACGACTCCGACCGCCGTTTGAAACCGCGCATCCTCTGCCGATTGCGCATATCGCTGCGGTGCTTCTCATCGAAACGTCGATCGTAGCCGTAGCGACGGCTCTTCCAAGACGGCAGCAGGTCACATGAGACCGACGCCTCGTCCTCTTCCTCGTCGCCGTCGCTGCCGTCGCTACCGCCGCTGCCGCCGCTGCTCGTGAGCGTCGGTCGAGTCCATTCCATCGCTCGGCTCTGCTCGCGTAGGGTGACGCCGCCATCATGGCGATGACCACGTCGCCGCCGCCCATCACCCCTGCGGGCCCCGCCGCCGCCGCCAACGACGTCCGCCCTACCGCGCCTTCCTTGCCGGCTTCCATACCGCCCGTCACGGTCACCAGCGCCTCGCCGCCGCTCCCGCCCGTCGGCGCGCGGTCGATGCCTGCGACCACCGCGACGGCATCGCGCACGGCAGCTGGTCCCGACGACACCAACGGCACCGGCACGTCGGTCAAGGACGTCGCCGCCAAGGGCGCCGCCAGCGCGGCTTCGACAGCGACCGCGGCCGAGTCCCCCACTGCGTCGGCGGCAAGGCCAACGCCAACGCCAGCGCCAGCGCCGGCGCCGTCGACGCCGATGCCCGTGCCGGTGCCGGTGCCGATGCCGGCCACGCTGCCCACGAGCACGCCGTCGCCGCCCGCGCCGCCGCCGCCGTCGGCGCCCTTGCCGTCGATGCTCAGCCGCGTCACGGGCTCCAAACACGTCTCGTTCCGACTGACTCGCGAACCGGCCGCGGCGGCGGCGGCGCCGCCGCAGGCCGTCGCTGCGGCGCGGCGTGCGTCCGAGCCCTCTTCGCCGCCGCCGAGCGCGGTGCTGGAGGCCCGGAGCACGTCGCTCGCGGCCGTCGGCCCGTCGGCCCCCGCCACGGTCGACCGCTGCCCCGCCGACCGCCGCCCGCGCATCGGGCCCCACGCGAACCTCATCATGGCACACGAGGAAGAGATCGGCATCCCCGCGTCACCGCCGGCGTCACACGACCGCATGGGCTCGTCGGCGTCGTCGGCGTCGTACTCGCTGCACGGGTCCACGTCGCATCTGTGCATCCCCGACATCATTGTGTATCCGCCGTCCGAGGACCCGTCGTGCGAGCCGTGCATCTCGTACAACCCGCACGACGGCATCACCGGCATCGACAACCCCGACGCGTGCACCCAGACGAGCCTCTACAACGCCATGTTTCAGGTCTACGCGGCGCTCCCTGACGTCAACGAGGAGCTGCCCGTCGCGTCGCACGATCCCGCCGTGCGCGACTGGGTCGACACGACCCGCTACATCCATACCCAGACCACGACCACCGTGCCGCTCTCCGTCATTAAATGGGATCTGTGGAAGGCGTCGACGCGGCGGCTGATGGCCGCCGATGCGGCCGCGTCGTCGACGCTGCAGCCCACGACGGCATCGACGACGATGCGCACCACGGAGAGTCTGCCGCGGCAACAGTCCCTCTCGTCGTCATGCGCATCGCCCACGGCGTCGTCGCCCACGGTGGTGGCGTCTGCGGCGACATCGCCGTCGACATCGCCGTCGCCGTCGAGCCACGTGCCGCCGTTGCGCTATGTGCTCGCGGCGCTCCACCAGGATGTCATCTCGCGTACGCTTTTTGGCAAGCGCTTCGCCTTCGATCTGCTGACCTGCCAGAACCGCGTGCCCACCGGCGAGCGCGAGGCCGCCACGTATCTCCGGCTCGACATGAGCGAGTGGCAGGCCGACGCCACCGTCGGGCTCGTGCCGCTGCTCAACCACCGCCTCGGCCACAAGGCCGCCGAGTTCTTCTTTGGCGGCAGCACCGCGCGCTTTGCCGGCACGATGCGCGTCCAGACGCCTGCGCTCCCGCCGAAGCAGGTGCTCATCAACCGGCTGCCCGGGTTCGTGTGTATCCTCTTCGACCGCCCGCCTGTCGAGGCCCTCCCGCCGGCGCCGCCGGCACCGCTGCCCACCGCCGCCCCCGTGCCGCCGCCGCCGCTGCCGCCGCGGGCCCCCGAGTCCACGCCGCAGTACGCTTTCAAGCCGGGCTCGATCTTTGCCTCGTTGAATATGCCGCCGCTCGCCGCGGCGGCATCGACGCCACCCCCCGCCTTCCCGCTCACGCCGTCGCCCACGACGGCGGCGTTCCCCGGCGCCCCCGCGCGGAGCAACGCCCCGGCGCCCCGGGCGGCGTCGTCGACCGCGCCGTCGTCGCCCTCGGCGGCCACCGACGCCGACTACCACCCGACCAACATCGAGCTGCCCATGGATCTCGACTTGGGCTGCTTCGCCGAGGCGCGCCGCGACCAAAAGACGTTCTACGGGCTGCATGGCTTTGTCACGCAGAGCCGCGGGCGCTTTATCACGTATACCCGCGTCCGTGGGGACCACCACCCGTGGTACAAGTGCCGCGACGGCGAGGTCACTACCGTCGAGCTGGGCCACCGCGTCGCGAGCCGCGGCGTCATGCTCGCCATCTACCGTCAAATCGGCAGTTAACCGGGGATCGACGGCGTCCATGAAGCGACTGAGGGGGGGGGGGGGGGGGGGGGGGGGGGGGGGGGGGGGGGGGGGGGGGGGGGGCAGCTTGCTGGAGGGGCCAGCGCTTCCCTCTTTCTTTTTGAAAGTGTTAGTGTTTGTGGGTGTATATATACATATATATATGTGAGTCTGTCTGTGTATGTACGTCTTTCTGTCTGTCTCTGTGTGGATGCTTCACCGAGACCGGTGACATCTGACATTCAACGCTGTTCTTACGATGCCTTGATACCACTTTCGGGCTATGGCATTCCGCAACTCGGCTCTGGTTCCATGGTCGAACGACGCGACGGCGCCTCGCATGGGGGCGTGCCCCGGCTCGACTCGCAGAGCGCATGCAGCGAGGGCACGCCCGTGAGCCACGGGTTGCCGTGCTTCCACACCGCCAGGCAGTCGTCCAGCGCGCGTCGCGCATGGCGGACCTCGGGGGCCGACCACGGTTCGGGCACCACGAGCGGCCGCGGCGCCTCGGGCTCCGAGAAGAGCTGCGAGGAGCTGCTCCCGGACGTGCTGTGGACGCTACCGCCCGCCGCGGCGGCCACGGGCGACCCACCCGGCGGCGTCGTGGCGGCGCCGCAGAGCCCCTGCGCCGGCACGCTGTGGAACGCGGCCTGCAGAACATCGCGCCACTGCCGCGCATCGAGCACCGCGCGGATCAGCTTCTGCGCCTGCAGCGCGTGCAGCCCGATGCTCGCGTGGCGCAGCCGCTCGGCCGCCGCGAGCCGCAGCGCCGGCGACGCGAGCGTCACGGCGGGCGACGCGGAGGCAGACGGCGACGCGGCCGCCGCCGCCGCCGACGGCACGCCGCCGGCGAGGTCGTGCCCGGTCTGCAGGAGCGCGAGCGCGGCGCCGACCTGGTGGTAGGCGGTGCCCGGCGCGAGGCTGCTCGGACAGGCTTCGCGGGCCCACGCCTTCAGCGCCGCGCGCTCGATCCGCACGCCGCGCGTCCACGCGAGATCGGCGCCTGGTGTTGCCGTGGGCGCCGCCGTGGGGGCGGCGGCGGCGGCGGCGTCGCCGACGGCGCCCGCGGCCAGGGGACCCTCCACAAAGACAGGAGACGTCGGGCTGCTGCCGGCACTGAGGCCTTGGCCGTGGTTAAGGCCGCTCGTCACGGCGGGCCCGCTGAGGAGCAGCTGGTTAAAGCGCTTGCCCGCGACAAAGGACACGACGGCGGCGAGGATCTGATCGGCGGCCCAGGCGGGCACCTGCCACTCGCCGAGCATGACGGCAACGGCATGCAGGTGCACTACGAGCGGGTGGGCGGCGGCCGCGCCGAGCGGCGACGGCGTCTCGCTCTCCGCGGTCGACGCATGGCCGTCGGACGACGAGGTGACCGAAGCCGCCGAGGTCCACGCGGACGACGCCGACGCTGAGGCCGACGGGGGCGGCGGCGGCGGCAGGACGGCCACCAGGCTGTGGAGCTTCGCATACAGCTGCTTCAGCAGCAGCCCCTGCATGCGGTTGGCGAGGACGAGGACGTCCGGGACGAGGTGACGCAGCTCTGGCTCGATGCTGAGCCACGCGACGAGGTGGGCGGTCTGCGCGAACCAAAAGGGCAGCGGGCGCAGGGGCAGCATGCCCTTCGTCGGGTCCAGGCCGGCCGCCGGCGTCATGAGGTCGCCGGCGAGGCTGAGCGACGCGGACGTGAACGACCACGGGATCGGCGCCCGCGGCTGTGACGGCCGGCTCGAGGCCCGCGAGAGCGGATGACGCCCGGACGTCAGCCGCAGGTCTTCCATCTCCCGCGCCGACGGCGCGCTTGGGCTCATTACGAGCCCCGACAGCGGGCTCGACGGTTCGTTGGCCGTCGCTGGCGTCGCGGCCGTCGTGGCGCGGGGCAGGCGCGCCGTGGGGCTACCGGCCCCGGCGCCCGCCGCTGCCGCTGCCGCCGCCGCCGGGGTCGCCGCCGGGGACGCCGCCGGGGACGCCGCGGACGGCGGCAACGGGTGGCCGAGCGCGACGTGGGCGATCTGCCCCAGCACGAGCCGGAGAAAGGGCGGCGCGCGGTCCGTCTCGCCGTGGTGCACGAACGCGCGGAGCAGCGTGAACGCGATCGCCGCCGGGACTGGCACCGTGCAGCCGCGGAGCGCGACGACGGCGCGCGTCAGCTCCAGGTCGTGCGTCGCCGGCGGGACCGCCTTCAGCGCCCAGGCCGGTGGTGCGTCCGCAGTCGCGGCGGCCGGCGCCGCAGTGGCCATCATCGTCGCCGTCTCTGTCGCCGTCGCCGTCACCATGACAGGCGCGGGCGGCAGATGCGCCGACAGCGCTAATCCGTCGGCTTCCCACAGCGGCGCCGCGGTCGACGGGGACGATGGCACCATAACGGACGCCATCGCGTAGGACGACGGGATGCGCAGCGTCGGCCGCGCTGCGGCGGCGGGTCCGGCGGCTGCCCTCTCGCCACGGTCCCGCCCGCTGTCTTCCAGGGCCATGAGCTCCGTCGCAGCGGCGCCGTCGGCTCCCACAGCGGCAGCGGCGGCGGGGGCAGCGGCGAGTGCCAGGGCGTCTGGAAGGAGCGGATGAGCGGCGGCGGCGGTGGCGGCGGCAGTGGCGAGGTGCTGGAGCTTCTGGACGAGAAATTGTTGCGCGGCGGCGGGTCCGTTTGCACCCGGTACGAGGCTCGTGAGATGGGTGACAGGCCCCGCGAGTAGGAGGTGGCCGCTGCCGAACGTCGTGCCGCCGCTGGGCGTCGTCGTGCCGCTGTGGGTGGCAGGCGACGCGGCGCTCGGCTGACCGCTGACGCTCTTATGCGCGCCCTTGCGGCGGAAGATGGACGAGAAGCCGCTGTTGGTGCTGTTGCGCTTCTCCTCGGGCACCGCGGAGGCCGACGGACTCTTCGTTTGGGCATCGAGCACGGTGATGGGCAGGACGGCGCTCTCCACGAGCGCCGCAACGGCCTCGTCAGCGGGCCCCGCGCCCACGGCTTCCAGGCGCAGCGTGTAGTGGCCGACGCGGCACCCCGTGACATCGAGGCGCAGCAGCACGTCGCCGTCACCGGCATCGACGAGCGGTATGACGATCGGCGGGCATGCGGGCGTCATCGAGGCGGGTGCCGTCGGGGCGGACGCCGTCGGGGCGGACGCCGTCGGGGCGGACGCCGTCGGAACGGACGCCGTCGGAACGGACGCCGTCGGGACGGACGCCGTCGGGACGGACGCCGTCGGGACGGACGCCGTCGGCGTGGGCATGGTAGTGGTGGGCGTCGGAGTGGCCGAGGCGAGCGCGGTTCCGCCGGACGGCCCGTGGGCATCGAGCACGACGCGGTACGCGGCCGGGTGGAACCACCGCGGGGGCTCTGCACGCAGCAGCAGCAGGTGGATGCTGCCGCTGACGACGCTGACGCTGGCGAGCGGATCGAGGGCGAGCGTCAGCCAGACCGGCTTGCCTGACAGCGCCGGCAACGCCGTCGGGGCCGGCACCGCTGTCGCGACGGTGGCCGGCGTCTGGGACTCTGCGGACATGCCCCTCGGCGCGGCTTCCGAAACCATCGTGGCGTGAGTCGTCCCTGCCGCGCGCTCCGCCGGCTCGTCCACGGGGCCGCCGGCCCCCATGGCCGCGCCGTCGTGGCCGCCGAGGGACGCCGCCGACCGGGACGGCCGCTGGATCGCTTTCACCCACGGCGACCCCGGAAGCGGCTCGCCGTCCATCGACACGGCGACGTGGTAGTCGCCCGGCTGGGCGGCGTCGTAGATAACGCGGTAGGCCAGAAACGTCGGCGTCCGCTCGGTCGCGCGCAGGGCCATCCGCACGGGGTCGCGGGCCAGCGTCGGGGCCGCGTGCGGCGCGCGCTGGATCACGCACGTGAGCTTGGCGTCGGCGGGGGGCGCCTGGCCGTCCGCGAGCGCCAGCGGGATCAGCACGATGGTAAACGCGAGCTGGGGCTGTGGACACGCCGGCGGCGGCTCGATGCCGGCGCCCGAGACGAGCGCCATGAACGGCAGGCGTCCCACGCGCTGCGGCGGGCCGAGCGCGGCCGCGGTCGAGGCGGCCGCGGCCGTGACGGGTGACCGGGCGAGCGGCGACGGCGGCGCGGGGCTCGTGACGGCGCGCGGCCGCGGATGCAGGAGGTTCGGCGACGGCGTGCTGTGCAGGAGACTCGCACGCGACATCAGGCCGACGGCGTGGGTCGAGCCGCTGACGGCGCTCGCGGGGCTGCTGGGGAGCCGGAACGCGGACGGCGCATGGGGCAGGCTGCTGCCAACGGCGGGGGTGGCGGCGGCGGCGGGCGGCCATGCGGCTGTCGGGGACGCCGGCGCTGGTGGGGCCGCCGAGGCCGTCGCCGCGACGACAGTGATCTTAGCGGTGGCGGTGGCAGGCGTCCATCCGGGCGGGAGGAGCACGAGACTCGGCATGTCAGACGCCAGGCGGAGCGACGTCGGCGTCGGCCGCTCGGTCTCGTCGGACAAGGGGTTCTCGCGCAGATCAAGCAGGTGCAGGCGGCCGGCGGCGCGCCACCGCGGCGCCGCCCGGAGACGATTGCCACGCGCATGGACCTCGAGCAGGTCGGGCAGAGGCGCGTCGAGGAACGCGGGCGGCAGCACCGTGAGCGCGTTGTCGCGCACGTCGAGGCGCTCGAGCGCCGTCAGCCTCGCGAGGGCATCCGGGAGCGCCGTCAGGCCGAGGCCGCGCAGGCCGAGGCTCTGCAGGTGGACGAGGTTCCCGAGCGCGTTGGGCAGCCGCGTCTGCGCCGGGTCGCGCGGGTCCGGCGCGAGCGGGTTATGTGACAGGTGCAGCGACGTGAGGCGGCGGCACGCGCTGAAGATGGTATGGGGGAACCGCGTCAAGGCGTTGTTCGACAGATCGAGCACCGTGAGCGCTGTTAAGTCGCGGAAGAAGCGGTCGCCCCACGGGATCCCGGCCGTGCTGCTGATCCGCGACGCGGCGCCTCGGTCTTCGACATCGCGGGTGCCGTCGTCGTCGTCGCCGTCGTCGTTGTCGTCGTTGTCGTCGTCGCCGCGGGCGCCGTCGTCATCAGCGCCGTCGGCGCCGGCGGCGGGCTGCGGCGGCATGGCCAACCGGTTCTTCCATAGCAGCAGCACCGTCAGCCGCGTGGCGCGCGCCAGACTCGGGGGCAGCTGCTCGAGCCGGTTGGCGCGCGCATCGAGCGTCTGCAGGGTCGCATACAACCCGTGGCCGACGGCGTCCGGAATCGTCGGCGCAATGTTGAACGAGAGATCGAGCGCGACGAGGCCGCCGAAGTGCGCGATCTCCGACGGCAGCACCGTCAGGTGGTTGTTGGCCAGGAAGAGGCGCGTGAGCCGCGCCGCGTCGGCCGGCGCCGTCGCCAGCAGCGACGCGAGCCGCCGCGCCGGGCCCGACGGCGCGTTGCGACCGTAGCTCAGGTCGAGGTCGAAGGACGGCCGCGCCGTGGGCGCCGTCGGCGCCGCGGGCAGCATGGACGGCGCCATGGACGGCGCAGCGAGGCCGGCTGGCGGGGCCCGGGCCGCGAGCATCGCGCGTCTAGCGGATCAGATCGCGACGGCGGCGGCGTCACACGCACACGCACGCACGGTTAGAGCTCAGGCCGGGGTGAAGCGCTTCGCCAAACGGACTCGGTAGGCCACGGAACAACGAGGAGGACCATGCACCACGATAGCGAGATCGACCACGACCAGGTGGGCGGGCGAGGCTCCAGAGAGCAATGCCGCCGCGCTGCAACGCCGTGACCAGCTACGAGTCATGCCGGATCCATTTATCGTCCTTGATGAGTGCGTGTTCCATGCGATATCCCAACAGTGCCCGCCGTTGGTCGATTTACACTGTTCACCACGCCGCGGGGGGCCACTACCACCGCCGTCGCGCCGATCCCTCCGCCCCACCGCGTCGGGGCGGGTCGGCCGCGCCACGTTAGGGGAAGCGCCGCTGGGGGGCTAGCCAGCCGCGGTTCAGACGGCCGACGATCGCCGTCGTCCTACGCCATCGTTCCTACAGACGCGGCTTCGTGGCGCTGCGTACGGACACAGTATGAATCGTCTTGATGAGAGCGGTCGGCCCACCAGGTCGGGTTGACGCTGTGGGCAACGGCCGGATGAGCACATTCGGTGCGTGAAGTGGGACAGCTCCGGCCGCCGCGGCGGGTGGCTCAGACGCAGGTGGCTTAGACGGCCATCGCCGACGCCGCCGACGCCGACGCCGCGGTCGGATCGCACAGGCGCGGGTCTCGCGCGTTGGCCGGGACGCGCACGTGCAGCGCGCCGTGACGGCCACGTGCCACGCGCACGTGGCCCACAGCCGATCCGATGCCGTGTCCCGGATGCCGCCGACGACCTTCGCGTCGCGTCGCAGTATGAACGTTCACGCGGCCGATTGCTTCATCAGAAAACAGTGACGCGCACGCGTCGCGGGTGGGGTGGCCCGTCAGGGTGCCGTCAACGTCGGCCGACCCCCCGTCTCCGACGTCACTCTGGACCCTGCGGCATACTGAGCGTCATACCGTCATGCGCTGCTGCTGCCGCGCCGTTTACCCTTCTTCGTGCCGAGCTCACGACTTGCGTTTCTGTTGACTGTGTTGCTCGCCGCGCCTCGATGGCCGCGGCTACCTCCCAGACGCCCGCAGCGGCGCCCGCGCTGAGTGGCCGCCCGTGTCCGGTGCCCCTACGATGCCCAAGACGGCCGACGCCGTCAGCGCGGCGGCTGCTCGCCGTGCTCCTGATCAGCCTCGTGCTGCCGCTGCTCGCGTCGCCATCTTGGACCGGCGCGCCGCTCAGCGCTACGGCCGCGACGGCCGCCACCCCCGCGGCTGTCGCGTCGCCTTCTCATGCCGACGCCGTGGCGGACCCCGTGGCCGCCGCAGTCGCCCAGGCCGCGGGTGCGGACGAGAGCCGCGGCCGCCACGGTCTGACAACGAGCGGGCCGACGGCAGCGGCGGCAGCGTCATCAACGGCGGCGGCAGCGGCGTCATCAACGGTTTCAGCCGCATCGGCCGCCGCTTCCTCGGCAGCAGCAGTGACGGCTGCGGCTGCCAAAGCTGCGCTGGCTGACGCGTGGCAAGCCAATGCGTTGCGTGGCGTCCACCCGAGCTGTAAGTCATTTGGTAGTGGGTTGGCTGCAGACCACACAGGTGCATGATGATCCATCCCACCGTACTCATCGAACCCCTGATTTGCTTGGCAAGACTCCCTTTCTCTTTCCATGATGAATATGGCCTACGCTTCCTGCGCGGTATGATTCGCGTATTAGTGGTGGCCCACTATACGTTTGAGATGGCCAGCAACCAGACGGCGGCCGAGCACGTGTTTACTTGCCTCGACAAATCGCGGCAGCTACCAGCGTCCGCCATCAACGACGGCTACTGCGACTGCCCCGACGGCAGCGACGAAGTCGGAACCTCGGCGTGCAGCCATCTGACGGTCGTGACCCACGACCGCGCGACCGGCGCTTTCCCCATCGGGCCCTTCAGCAAGCCGCGCTTCTGGTGCGCGAACGAGGGCCACGTCGGCCAGTCGATCCCGTCGTCGGCGGTCAATGACGGCATCTGCGACGCCGCGTGCTGCGACGGCTCCGACGAGTGGGCCTCCGGCACGGCCTGCCCCTCCACGTGCGCCGCGCAGGCCGCCGCCGCGCGCCGACGCGCCGCCGAGGAAGCCGCCGTCCGCGCCGCCGGCCAAGCCACTCGCGCCGCGTACGTGGCTGACCACGCCGCCCTCGCCGAGAAGCGCCGCCGCGAGCGCCACGACCTGCTCGCGACGCTCGCCGCGTCCTCGGCCCGCGTCGCCTTCCTGAACCAAACCGTCCAGCAGGCGGAGCTCCTTGAGACCCAGCTCGAGCGTCGCCGGCAGCGCCGCCTCGCCGAAGAGCAGCTCGCCGCGTGTCCGACGCGCCTCGAACGCACCCTCGGCGTCTTAGACCACCGCAAGGCGCGTGTCGCGGCGCTCGAGAAACGGCTCGACGAGGTCTATGCGACCCTCAAGGTGCTGAAGCGCATCCCGCCACCGTCGGCGGCCCCGGGCGGCAGCGACGACGCCGCGTCGGGCAGCGGCGACCACGACCACGCTCACGTGGCGTATGCCATGCACCCCGAACATACCGACGCCGTGCAGGCGCTGGACGCGCGGTTCGCCGACTGGGACGAGGAGGACGACGCGTATGCGAAAGAGCAGAAGCGGGTCGACCGCAAACTCAACGAGCCGATCCTGCCGCCGCTTGTGCGCACGCCGCGGCCGACGGGGGCGACGTGCGCCGACGTGCCGCTGGCGACGGCCGTGCTCGCCGATGCGGTCGCGGCGATGGCGACGGCGCGTGACGCGGCGACGACCCCAGACGACGACGATGAGGACGAGGACGACGAGGACGTCGAGGACGCTGCGGACACCGCTGCTTCTGCCGCTCCGGCGGGCGAGCGCAACGCCGACGCCGACGCCCTCGCCGACGATGTCGACGACGACCACGTCATCGACTGGTATCTCGACCACCCCTGCGACGACCCGTACAGCCCGCTGGCGCGCTGTCTCGAGCACTCGTGGAACCGCGCCGCGGCGCTCGTCCGTGTCGCCGCCTCCGGGCTCTGGTCGTGGTCCGGGCCGCGCAAGGTGGCGCAGTCGACGGCGCGCACGCTGCAGTCCGGTGGCCGTGCCGTGCTCAGCGCCGTCGGGCTCGCGGCGCCGGTCGCGATGCCCATGGCGCCCGGCGGCGCCAGCGGCACCAGCAGCGACGGCGGCGTGATGGCCGCGTGGGGCGCGGACGAAGCCGAGGCGGCGCGCGCGCTGCGCCGCAAGCCGCAGAAGGCGCGGCAGATCTTTGCGGCGGCGGAGCGCGAGCTGGCGGCGGCGCGCGCCGCGCTGCACGCGATGGACGAGGCCGACGGCATGGACTTTGGTCCGGACGGCGCGTGGGAAGCGCTGTTCCGGCAATGCTTTGCATTCGACGGCGCCGACGCGACGTACGAGTTCTGTCCGCTGGACCGCGTCACGCGGCTGAGTCAGGGCGGCGGCGACGCGACGCTGCTCGGCCGGTTTGTGCGGTGGGGCGGCCGCAAGCCCCAGCGCCCGGACCGCCCGCACGAGTATGCGATGCAGTACTACGAAGGCGGGCGGTGCCCGGACGGCGGGGTGCGCTCGGCGGAAGTCGCCATCGAGTGCGGCGCCACAAACGCCATTACCCGCGTCTCGGAGCCGTCGAAATGGCGGTTCTCCCTGCGCTTCCGTACGCCGGCCGCGTGCTCGTCCGCGTCCTAAACGGCGCGAGTCATCTCTGTGGGCGACTTCAGCATCCTTTTTTTATTGAATGCCACCATCGTGTGGAAAGGGACGGACGACGCGTGCTGCATGTTGCTGGCATCCTCCTTCGACGTCCTCTTTCTGATGCATCTGCATCGTATAATCGATATACCGCGTGTGCTTGATGGAGCTTGTCGACATTCCGGCGACGCGCTTCAAGCTGCAGGCATTCATCCTGATGACCCACGTTTTAGTCGGAAGAGGAAAGCACGAAAGCACATCGTATCACCTCTCCCCGCCGGGTGCACGGATAGGCCATCCGGCTGCCCCGCGCGATCGCCAGGCCCCGCAGATCGGCGTCAGCGCCACCTGCCGCACGTGACGGGCGGCGGGAGCCGGCGTGGTTTGGCGTGGCTGGGCGGGCCGGCGCAGCGCGGCGCAACCCCGCGTCACTGGATCAGATCGCGGCGCACCCCGTCGGTTTGGAGACCCTTCACGACGGCGGTCATCCTCCCGCCACATCGCCACGGGGACCTAGACGAACTAGGATCCAGATCGAGGTTGCTGTGAAATGAAAACTCGACGCCACCTATCCGACCCAGGCACTCGGCGTCATGCGGCGACGTGGGCCAGCAGGAACCACTATCCACGACCTCGACGCCATACGCAAGGCGCCGTTCCCATCATCGCCGTTCGCGCCATGTCCCGCCAGCCCCTCCCGTGCCGGGCCGCGTGCCTGCTGTCGCCCGTCGTGCTGACGCGGCTGGTCGAAGGATACCTCGCCGAAGATGCGCCGCACTTTGATGTCGGCGGCTACGTCGTCGGCGATGACGCGGGCACGGCGCATATCTACTGCAAGCAGCGCGACGCGGTTCTGTGCGGCCGCCCCTTCGTGGACGAGGTCTTCCGGCAGCTCGGCGCCACGGTCACGTGGACCGAGACGGAGGGCGCGCGCGTCCCGCCGCCAGACCCGGGGACCCACCGCGTCGTCGTGGCCACCGTGCGCGGCCCCATGAACCGACTCCTGCTGGGCGAGCGTGTGGCCCTCAACATCCTTGCCCGTGCGTCGGGAATCGCTTCAAGGTCAGTCTTCCTTGGGACGTTTCATCGTGATGGAGGCTGTCGAACCTGGCGCCCAGCGTGCAAACCATCGTGCCCCTGTTGACTCACCGCGCTTCATGTGCATGGATTCATGATCCATGGCTGCGTGATCTCTTTTTGTCTGGATTCTGGTGTCTGACACCGGGGACCCATCGTGGCATTCTAATCTCGACTTCCGACGTCGGATTCTGCTATCCCTCTCTCTGGCAAGCACAGGGCGCACGCGCTGAACGGTCTGAAACAGCAGCGGGGGTGGCCTGGCCTGATCGTGGGCACACGCAAGACCACGCCCGGGTTCCGTCTGGTCGAGAAATACGCGATGGTGGTCGGCGGCGCCGACCCGCATCGCTACGACCTGTCGGGGATGGTGATGCTCAAGGACAACCACATTGCAGCGGTGGGGTCCATTCCTCGTGCCGTCGCGTCGGCCCGGGCCCACGCCGGCTTCGCCGTGAAAATCGAGGTCGAGGTCGCCACGGCCGCGGGGCTCCGCGAAGCCGTCGCGGCTGGTGCCGACGTCGTGATGCTCGACAACATGTCGCCCGCCGATGTCGCCGCTAGCATCGCCACATTGCCTGATCGGCCGCTCGTTTCCGACGACGGCAGCAACAGCCGCGTTCTCGCGAAACCGCGATGCTTGATCGAAGTCAGCGGCGGCCTGACGGTCGCCAACGCGGGCGACTACATGCTGCCGGGCGTCGATGTCCTGAGCTTCGGCTCGCTCTCGCAGGGCGTGCCCCACGTGGACTTCTCCATGAAGCTCGACATCCCCAAACACGCTTAGCAGGGCCCCGGCGAGGGCCCCAGCGAGGTCTGCCTCCACCGCAGACGCAAGTCCGACGCGAGGTTTATATCATCCATGTCCATGTATCCATAACACCAGACGTCGACAGAGCGCTCCCGCCCGGGGCCCCTTCGCCCCCATCAAGCGACGGCGGGCCCTTCGCGGGGTGACGCGACCGTGCTGATAATGATGCGTCGCCCATGAGCAACTCATCCATCTTCCATCGATAGTGGCGCCACCTTTTTCTTGGGTGCTGTGGTAGGCGATTCGATGTGTTGAGGGCGACGCACTCTGTAATATACCCCACGATGCTCGGTGTCGCCTCCGCGTTTTGAGGATTGTTTGGCGATGGCCTGATCTGTTGTCTGTCTTTTCTCTCTCGAGCTTGGAGCCGTACCCCTCGGATGTGCCCCATCCGATCCCTCCCGCCACGTCGCGAGCGCAGACCCCGCCGCGGCCATCCTCCGGGCGGGCATGCCGATGCCCGCGCCTCGTCCATATCGCCGACCACCGCCTGGATCGACCGACATCTCCACATCGACGCCCTATCGTCTCCGTAGCAGTTTTGTTGTTTTTTTCTCTTGTCGCCATGGAAATGCCGATGCATCCCGATCGGCGATGGAGCGGCTGCCGCGGCCGATCCCTGCCGCTCCCTCCGACACATCATACCATCACCCCGACCCGGAGGCCCGCCGGCCACGCGGGCATCGACGTCGGCGCCGGCACCGGCGCCCCCGGGGCGCGCCCGCGGCCCCCCTCGGCTCGTCCACGCGGCGGCGGACGCTCGGTCCGCCTTTTTTTTTTTCCTTGGCGGCGGCGGCGGCGGCGGCGGCGGCGACGGCGGCGGCGACGACGGCGACGGCGGCGGGCGGATGCTCGTCCTCGGTATCGCCGCCTGCAGCTGCGCCTCCGGCAACGCGACCACCGGCAACGCCCGCCCGCCGGCCGTGGTCCCTGGCGGCCCTGGGCCGACGGGTCCGACCGACTCCTCCCGACGGCGAGGCCGCCGCCGTCGGCGATCCTGGGCTCGGACGAGGCAGGGCGTGAGTCAGTCCCGTCCGGGTGCTGGCCGCTGTCCCGGCGGCACGGCCCGGCCGGGGCGACCGAGACCGAGACGAGGGTCGATGCTCGATGCTCGAAAGTCCAGCATCAGCATCCGAGACTCCTCAGCCGCATCGGTATCGGTTCATCGCCTTTTTTGAAGGGCCCTCGCTCATCGACAAAAACGAGCTCATGGCAATGATCCATGGAGACAGGCATCGATGGGGAACCCAGGAGCGCTGTCTGCCACTCCCTTGGCTTGGCGCTCTTGAAGCTGTTCCTGGCGATCTTCGGCACGGCATCCGAAGCCGCTTCCGACCCCCTTGCCTGAGCCTCCCGTTCCCGACAGCGCACCACGTGACGGGCGTCGCCGCCGCTCCTCGACAGCGCCGCGCGATCCTTTCGGCACCTGCGCAACGCCCGCCATCCTCCCGGCCGCCTTGCTTGATCCGGTAAGCCCCGCTCCCCTCTCGGCCCGGGCTCGACGGCCCTCGGCGCCTTGCACCGTCTTTCCGTTCATGAACGTCCTCGGGCTGCCCGCCCAAGCCGCCGCCCACCGCCGCGTCGATCCTTCCTCCCTCGGAAATGGGACACAAGACGGCGAAAAGAAAAAGACCGCGTGGGGACTGCACCTGTCGGTATGGGTGTCCTGAAGCGTGCCGCTCGGCCTCGGCGTGCCCGTGTCACTCGGCCGCGGCGGGGTTCCGTCGTCGGGGTCGACCGCGTGTCCGCATGCCCGCCGCACCCGCTGGAGGGTCCTGCGGGCCGGGTCGGCGGCGGCGAGCGGCGGCTCGGCGCTCGCCTCCCGTCGGCGCAACGCCCTCCAGCGGGTCGGCTCCAGCGTCGCCGCGGCTCGTCCATCCCGGCAAGACGAGGCAGGGCGCCGGAGGCCACGGTGGGCGCCGGCTTCCGACCCAGCGGCACGGGCGCGGCTCACCGGCCGCCGCTTGTCAGCGCCGTGGCCTCCCGTCGCGGACGCCGCCCTGGCAGCGCACCCCGGGGCGTTGGCGCGTGTCGGCCGTCGCCGCAGGAGGCCGCTCCTTGGCACCGCGTCTCATCGGGGCAACGCCGCCGCCGCTAACGCCGCCGCTCGGCATGGCCGCCGCTCGGGTGGCCGGGGCCGTGGGGACGACCGCGACGGCGCCGTTGCCCCGACGCGAAGGCGACCGCGACGGCGCTTCTCGTACGGAATTTTCCGACCGCGGGCGCCATGCGCTGACCACTCATCGGCCTCTCCCCGGCCGTTCCGCAGACGACTCCACACCCCGCGCCGCGCCCAGTGTCGCCACGGGCGCGGCCGTCCTCGTGCCGGCGCCCGCACCTCACAGCTCGTCGCGGCCGTGCCCTGCAAAGCACCGGGCCAGACCATGCGTTCGGTCCGCACTCAGCATACTCACGGTTTTGTCTTCTGCGGCACCGGTGTTCAATGATGGTGGCGGTCCTCCGATCCTCCCGGATCGTGGCGGCTTAAATGGCATGATGTCCGGCATGGCCGTCGCCGCGCCGCCTGCCTTTCCTCGATCGACAGCCTGCGCGAGAGTGGTCCGTCACGCGCGCAACACGGACGAATCGCCGACGCCTGGCCTCCCACCCGTCGCCCCGCATTCACGCGACGCCTCCGCCACATCCGTCCGTCACACACGCCGCGCCGATCGCGCCCGCTGGCTGTGCCCTCGCCCTCGCACCGCTGCGGCCTCGACTCGTGCATCGTCGTTCGCATCTGCCCGCGGGCATCTGACCCGAACCGCGTTTTTCAGCAGGCAGCATGGCGACGGCGGGTGAGCCGGACCGCGGCACGGCCGCCGCGGCCACCACGAGCTTGACCAGCCTCGCCACGGCGCGCGCCATCGCCATCCCCGCCGGCGGCGACGCAGCGCGCGGCGCGCTCTCGGGCGTCGATGCGGCCGCCCACGCCGACTTCACGTACCTCTGCTCGCCCGGCGGCCGCCGCCACGTCGCGTCGGCCTACTCGGCGGCGTCGCAGCACCTGCGCCGTGCATCGCTGCCGTCCGGCACCTTTTCGGCGCTGCGCAGCGCGCGCGAGGACGCCTCCAAGAAGGCCGCCGCCGCCGCCGAGCACCTCCGCCGCCAGATCCCGGCCACCCTCAGCGATGTTTTGGATGCCTCCGCCCACCTCAAGGCCTCCACGCAGCAGCAGATCGAGATGTTCTTGCCCAACCTCGGGCTCCTCATGCCCGGCGCCGCCGACGCCGGCGACGCGACGGCCGCCACGGCGGCCGATGATACCCCGCGTCCCGCGCTACACGCTGGCGCGTGGACGCCGCTGTCCGCCGCGTCCGTGTTCTCCCTGCCGGCGTCGCCGCGGCCCGACCGCGCGCTCATGGCCGCGGCTTCCGCGCTCTCGTGGCTGCGCGAGCGCCGGGACAGCGTGCCGACCACGACGCGCGAGCACGCGACGGCGACCACGGTCACGGCGACGACCACGTCGGCGACGACGTCGGCCACGGACGTGTCGACGACGCGCCGCGGGCCGGTGACCGTGACGTCGGTGACGAGCCGCCGCGCCGTCTCGACGTGCACGGCGGAGCTCTCGCGGCGGCACCCGCTGGCGTCGGCGGCCGACTCGGACGCGACGCTCAGCGGCGCCAGCGCCGAGGGCTCCGAGACCGAGCTCAGCGTGCATCAGACGGCGACGACCGCCAAGGTCGTGCTGCAGGACCGCTACAACCGCGCGACCGGCGAGCACGACCTGGAGACGTGCTGCCTGCTGGAGACCGAGACCAAGGACTACCATGCGGTGTTTGCATCGGACCACGAGCGCGATGCGTACTGGCGTCGCACGCACCACCACGCGACCCACCACCTCTTCTGGTGGCAGGGGGGCTATTGCCCCGTGCTGGAGATCGAGCATGTGCCGCGCCACCTGCAAGACAATACCCATATCCTCTCCGGCTACCGCGCCTACTACTCCTCGAAACGCTCGTGGGCCTCGCTGTTCCACATGCACAACGAGACCTTCGATATTTGGACCCACGTGCTCTCGTGCTTGTTCGCGCTCGGTCTCGCTCTGACGCTGTGGCTGCCGTCGACCGAGCCCACGCTCTGGGGCAACCTGGGCCAGCTCGGCCACGTGATTGCCGGCCAGTTCCAGGCTGGCTTTGACCCCACCCCGTACTTGACCTCGCTCACCACCAGCAGTGCCTACACCTATCTGCAGTTCGCGGACCGACTCGTGCTCACGGGCTTCTTGCTATGCGCGAGCATGACGTTTATTTGCAGCTCCCTGTTCCACCTGCATATGTGCCAGAGCCACAACGCCCACGTCTTTTATGGGTGCCTCGACTTTTCCGGGATCTCGGCATTGATTCTCGGCACGTCGGCCACCATCTCGTATTTCATCTTCTATGATATGCCGGTGGCCCGCAACTCGTGGACCGTGGTGCTCGCGTGCGTCAACACGACCGGCATCTTTGGCCCGCTCTTCCCCATCTGGTCCGCTCCGCACTTCCGCAAGCTCCGCACCTGGTCCTATATCATTTCGGGATGCCTCTCCTCGGGCCCGTTCCTGCACTACCTCATCCTCAGCGGCTTCCACCACGCGGCATTGCCATCGCCCACGCAGAACTTTTTTATGCCGGGACTTATCCTGATGGTCCTGTTCTACCTGTTCGGCGCCTTTATCTACATGGCCCAGTTCCCGGAGCGTATGAAGCCGGGGGCCTTCGACTACCTCGGCCACAGCCACACGATCTGGCACATATTTGTCTCGATCGCCGCCTACTCGCATTGGCACGCTCTCCTGGGCGCCGCGCAGTGGCGCACCACTGGCCTGGGCGCTCTCGCTCTCGTGGCGTCCTAGCGAGCGCTGGGCGGCGTCGGATTCGAGTGCCGGGTCCGATGCCCCCTCAGCCGCGGAGAGATGTCCGGAGTCGAGTCGCTTCTTCTTATATTATTCTTATTACTACGTGTCATGATGCGTTTCATCATTCCTGTGATCATCGTCCGCCAGCGCGGAGCTGGCGAACCTGAAGCGACCATCGGAAAGCATCGGGCTATTTACAGGATGAGAGGAGAGGTGGGCGCCGTCGAGCCGCCACGCCACGGACAGGTCGGAACGAGCGACCACGGTTAGGTCTCGCTGGGCTGCGCCACCTTGCGGAGCTCGATCGTGCCCGTCTTGGGGCATCGCATCTGGGTCCAGGAGATGGGCACGAGCAAGGTATCGGGGGCGGCAGCGCTCTTGGCAAGGATGACGCCGAGGCCGTTGCGCGCGCAGGAGAGGAAGTAGTTGCGGACGTCGCCGAGGGAGACGACGGTGCAGCGTACCAGGTCGCCCGGGGCAAAGCAGTCGTACATGACGACGCTGTCGCGGTCGGTGGCGCGGACGTCCTGGGCGCGGATATGACCCATGAACTCGCCGACGGCTCCCGGGTCGGGGCACGGCGCGCCGTCGACGACCTGGATCGCGACGGTCGCGACACGCGGCGTCACGCGCAGCACCTTGGCGAGCACGACCGAGTGCATGCGCGGCACCGGCGGCGCCTGCTTGTGGCGCTGCACGCGAACGGCGCGTCGGCCCTGGCTCGCGGGCGTCGGCGCGGCCAGCTGCTTCTGGCCCGCGACCGCCGCCAGCACGTACCCGTGCTCGATGTACGTGCCGGGGCCGGCGAGCAGCTGGCTCGCAAGGCCGAGCCGGTGGCCCGGAACCACCATCTCGTCCATCCCGGAGGTGCGCGGGAGGTGCGTGGGTGTGGGTGCGCGTAGGCGTAGGGAACTCAGCCGTGTTCAGACGCGCGGGTGACACCTCCTGACACAAGGTAGGGCCGGTATAATGTGTTACGGTGTGATATGATGCGCTATGGCGCAATGCGATGTGATGTGGCGCAATGCAATGCGAGACAAGGGTCGACCAGCGATGGCCAGCAGCGTGTGACGGAGCTGTGATGTGACGGATCATGGGAAGGAGATAGACGTGGACCACGTGGCAAGGGTCGCTTCGTCGTTGCCTTCGACGCACGAGGAGCAGCGTTGGCTGACGACATCACAATCGGAACAGTACCGCATCGCGCATGGCTTTCGACCGAGGCAAAACGAACTCCGACAAGCAAGGAAAGAGCGGCCGCTGCGCCACACGCCTGTCCGGGGGTGCACGCGATGGACGGGCCCCACCGACGCGGTGACCAGACAAGCACAGCATCCGACGGGATACCCTCAGAAGCTACAGGGGTACCGGCATAGCACATCAGCAGCAGCAGCAGCAGCAGATCTGGATGTGGATCCTCATGCGTCCACATGGATAAGTCTACGCGGTCCCCTTGGTCATGGGTCATGAGACGCCTCGATCGCGTTGCACGATGAGCATGAGGCAAGCAAGCGATAGGCCAGCCTCAGCCATCGCCGACGGGATTTTTGTCATGATGTTCTGCATACTTAGCGTCGACTGACGTCCTCCATCTTTTCGAGTTTGTACTGGCGACGATCGTGTCTATGGATTGGCTTCGACGGTCTTGGATAACGTCGCCGCACCAAAAATATATCCTGCTCCCAGGGATCGCCCTGACGAAGGCCAGGGCCAAGCCTCGTTCTCACGGGCCTCGCCCGGCCCTCCGCCCGACGGCGCTCAACTCCGCCGCAGTGTGGCGCTGCCGCCCTTCCGCACGGCTCGATATCTCTCGGTCAAAGCGCAACGGCGCAAGGTCGGATGAACCTGCTCACACGCCGCTGAACGCTTGCCTCGCTTCAAGCTAGCGACGCAACGGAACACTTGATAGACTCGCTGATAACGTCGTTGCTCGTGGCTCTGACTCTGAACAAGCACGCTAACTCCGCTCCAGCCCCCACCCTGCCATTTGCCGCCCATTGGCAACGAAAAGCGGCGTTTTCCGCTGGATCCTCGATACTCCAGCCTCGTGACTGAAGCGCGACCTTCCCATCGCCACGCTACCTCGATACCCTCCCTTTTGAGCATCCGGCCACTCGGAGCGGCCTTTTGGGCTGAAATCCAACCGTCGCTATCACGGTGGGTGACCTGATCCCCTCCTGATTGGTCGGACCCCGAGCCGCCTTTACTCCGCCGCCGCCCGTTGCGGACCCGTCCCCTGCTGTCGCCAGGATGCGCTCAAAGCGCGAAAAGTCGTACAAGCGCGCGCTGCGCTTGTATAATGTGGCCTTCAAGTTCCGCGCACCATACCAGATCTTGCTCGACGGCAACTTTATCCACCAGGCCGTCAAGCAGAAGGTGCGCATTCAGGAAGCCCTGAAGGACACCGTGTCGGCCGAGGTGCGCCCGATGGTCACGAGCTGCGTGCTGAACGAACTCCAGGCCCTCGGCAAACCGTTTGTCGCGGCGTACACTGCCGCCAAGTGCTTCGAAGTCCGCGGCTGCTTGCATCAACGCCACCCGGTGCCCGCTGCGCGGTGCATCGAGACGACGATCGGGCCCGTTAACACCTTCCACTACTGCGTCGCGTCCCAGGACAACGAGCTCCGTAAGCGCATGCGTGATGTCGTCGGCACACCGCTCTTCCACTTTAAGCGCACTGTGCTCATCATGGAGCCCGTCTCGCGGCAGACGCTGACCGCCGCGGGCGCCAAGGAGGACCTGGTCGGCATGCCGCTCATGTTCGAATCCTCGATCAAGCGTGCCTCGGAGGAAACCGACAAGCGCGCCCGACTTGCGAAAGAGTATGAGAACCGCCAGAAAAACCTCCAGAAAAAGGAGGAGAACCGCGCCAAGCATGCGGCCGCGCTGCTGCGGGCGAAGGAGAAGGCCGACGAGAAGGCCGCGGCCCGCGCCGCCCGCCAAGCCGAGTACCGGCGGGCCAAGGCGCTGGCCGAGGTCGAGGCCGGAACCAGCACGGGCGCGGGCGCCGCGACAGACGAGCCGCCGGCGCTCGTTGCCGCTTCTTGAGCCAAGCGATTTCGCGGCTGGCTGTTTTCTTCTTTATTGTTTTACTTAATTTATACATGGACTCGTAAGAGTGTTGTGACACGTGGATGGAGACATGGGTCCCGCGTTAAGTTCCCTGGGATGTTGGAGCAGATCAACAATCATAGCAGCCCAAGTGGTGCCCCTCGCCCAGTTTCTCGACGAGCACGGCGGCATCGGGCGCGGGATCCATACTCGACGGGTCAAGGACCTCGTGGATTGGGTCGAGCGGCGCACACTGTGCGGCGATCGTCTCGAGCGGCAGCGGACGCAACCATGCTGCGAACGCTGTGTCACCTGCAGGGTCCTCGCGGCACAGACGGGGGCGCAGCGTGCTTAGCAACTCGCTGACGGAATGGCGGACCATGCGGTTCCCGACTTTCAATAAGTGTTCTAGCGCCTTGATGAGCTGTGGCGTCCATTCCTCCATAGACGGCGGTGGCGACGGCGGCGACGGCGACGGCGAAGATGCCGACGGCGGCGACTCGCCACGGTCGAGAGTGTCCGTCAGCTGCTGTGCCACGCAGCGCAGCATCGCCATTTGCGTCTCCCAGTCGGTCTCGTGCGGGAGCCGCGCGACCGCCACGCGCAGCACCGGGGCGTCGGCACAGCGCGGGTGCGCGTCACGCAGACGCATCAGTACAGTCCACGCCGTTTCGCGCACGATGGCTTCCGGATCCACGGTCGCGGCTTGGACCGCGTCGGCCTGCAGCACGGCCGACTCCACCCGCGCCGTCGGCATTGCGGACGCCCCGGCCGAAGCGCCCACTTCAGCGAGGGCGCCGAGGGCCCGCAGCGCGGCGGCACGCGTCTCGGCGCGCCCCGCGGTCGCTGCCACCATCGCGCGCAGCCGCGGCACGAGCGGCGGCGTCCATGCCGCGGCGAGCTGTGCGCGCCACGCGTCGCTGGCTAACGAGGACGACTCAACCACGTGGCGCGTCCATTCGGCAATCAGCGCGACCACGGCGGGCTGCAGCTCACGATACTTGAGCCGTGCCGCGGGGTCGGCAAGAGGCGCCTGCTCATCTCCGACGCCGGTGCCGTCCAAGATGCCGTGGTCGTCGGTCAGCGGAAACGCCCAGACAGGCGCCATGACGACGTGCCAGTGCGGCAGCAGGCCGTGGCGGGCGAGGGCGGCCAAGCCCCACGGCTGCTGGATAAGCTGGACGAGCCGGATCGCTTGCGGCGAAGCAAGGTGGGGCACGAGATCGAGGGTGGCTTCGAGGATGGCCGCAAGATCCACCTCGGACAGCTGCGCCACCGCGGGCAGCTGATGAACCAGGACGTCGACGAAGGCCGTCGCGACAACGCGTTGGGCCATCCACTGTGGGCCGCGCGCTACCTGGTCAGCGAGCTGGACCAGCCTCGTCGCAGTCGATGGATCGCCATACGCGGTGGTGGGCATCTCAGCTAGCAGGTGTAGCAGCGACGCGAGGTCGCGGGTGTGCAGACGCGGCTCAGCGACGCGTTGCGTGACTTGCTCGCAGTGACGTTCCAGCTCCGCGGAGAACGAAACGCTAGCGTCATGGTCGTCGTCGTCGTCGTCGTCGTCGCCATCATAGCGGTGGTCGTGGCTGCCGGGCGTGCTGGCCGCCGGTATACCGGTCCTGCATCTCTGCCGGGCCACACTCCACAACTGCAAGCCGAGTGCGACACGATACAAGGCGCCGCTCTGCTGCGGTACCAGCGCCACGGGCAGCTGTACCCAAGCTCGGTAGAAGCCGCGGTCGAAGTCGGACTCGCCCGCGTCGTCAGTGTACCACGGACGGAGCACGTGGCCGGGGAGGTGCGTGAAGAGATGGACAAGGACGCCGCGAGCCTCAGCACGGATCAGGCGGTCGGGCCCCGAGGCGGAGGGCGGGGCGGACGCCCAGGCCATGATCGTCGGATGGACGGCGGCACGTGCGATCCGAGACACGTGTGGCCACGACGCCTCGCCGCCCATGTCGGCGACGGCGGCCGCGGCGTCGACGACCGACACGACGATCCGGAGCAGCGCGTGCGCGGCCGACGGGTCGGCGTCGCTGCGGCCGTCGAGCCCGAGCGCCGCCACGATCGAGCCCCACAGCGCCATGCCATCCTCGGCCGACGCGGCGGCGGCGAGCGCCGCGGCGAGCACCTGCGCGGCCTGGAGGCCCTCGAACGAGACGGCCGAGAGTGCGGCGCGGCAGACCGACGCCAACAGCGCGGCCGCATCGGCCTCGGGCCCAGGAGGCCGCGTCGCGCCCGTCGCCGACCGCAACGCCACGCGGCGGGCGCGGACGAGCGGCTCGAGAGCCACGAGTGCGCCGTAGCGCCGCGTGTGCATCGCGTCGCTCACGTCGCCGCGGTCGGCGAGGACGCGGGCGCACCAGGTGACGAGCGCCATGCCTGCATCACGCTCGATCGCGGCCTCCGCGGGGGACTTGGTCCCGGTCCGGCCCGGCGTCCGCAGGGCGTCGCCGTCCGCGGCGTCGCGCGGCTCATCGGCGTTCGCGTCGACGACGAGCAGCGCGAGGAGACGCGCACTGAGGGCCGCCACGTGGGCGTGGTCGTGGTCGAGGAGGTCTGCGAGGCGCGCCGCGCCGCCGAGGCCGTGGGCGACGTGGCGGCGCGCGGCGCGGCCGGTCTGCAGATACGCGGCCAGCACCGTATACAACTTTTCGAACCGCGCGTCGTCGGTGATGTGCGTGTTGGGCTCGCCGAGCGAGTGCAACGCCAGCGCGATATGATCCGGATTGAAATCGTCCATGCGGTAGCGGCCCATGCGGGTACCCCGGCAAGCGTCGGAGTTTCCGCGGGCGCCTGCGGTCCGGTCTGCGCCGCGCGCGGCACGGCAGCTGGCTGGCGGCATGATCGCCGATGCGTGAGCCACGTCGATCGATCTATACCGGTCTATACCAATCAAGGGAGACGATCGGCAAGAATTATTTCAGTCGGATGGAGGGGATCGGCGACACTCGGAAACACGACGGCCGTTCGACCCGCACGATTCGGGGTCCAGCGACGGTTCGTCGTCTCGATGGGCCGATGAAGGCTTTCCCGCGTATCTGTGGGGCGCCGACCCCATGAGGATCGCACCGATGCCATCCTTTTTCGTCTTTTCTGAAAACGACTCTCCCTCGACTCTTTCGGCGTGCGCCCGCTCGGGCTCCGGTCTGGCTGAAGCGAACGGTGGAGCGTGATGAACGAAAATGAAGACATACAAGACATCGCTGCAGGCGTGTTTAATGCAGCACGGCAAACATATCGTCGATGGCGCGCGATGCATCGGGGTCTTCGCAGGCTAAGCTGGCGTCCGAGCTCTTGAGCGCCAGCGGCTGCAGCTTGGTGAACCCGAGCGGGCTCGGCGCCACGGGCAGACTGCTCCGCGGCGTTCGGAGGGCCGCCGTCGTGGCAAGAGGCGTCGATGTGCCGTCCGGCATGGCCGATGCGCCGATCACGTGGGACTTGATCACGAACGACGGCAGCGCCGAGTGCCCACCGTGGGCGCCGCGGGCCGCCGTCTCGCCGGCGCCCTCGGCCTCATCGCCCGCGCGCCACAGCTCATCGACCTCCGACTGCGCCTGCGCGCGCGAATGCATGCGCTGCTGGTTCGCATACAGCCGCTGCGCCCGCGAGGTCCCCTTGCGCGACCGTGGCGCCGGCTCGCGCCGCGTTTCCGGCTCGTCGTCCTCGCTCTCGTGGTAGGTCTCGCCGGATCCCAGCGCCGCGCTGGTGTCCAGCGACGTCAGCGGCACCGATGCGGACAGCCCTGACATCGGCCGCGACCGCGCGGGCGTCGGAGTCGGCTCGGCAGCGGTCGCCACGGTCGCCGAAGCCATTGGGGTCGTCGGCTTGCGCGTCAGCACGGTGCGGGTCGGCGCGATGGGCGAGGACGGCACCGACAGGGGCTTCGAGTCAACGGTCGCCGCCGCCACGGGCGTGGCCGCCGCCGTCGCTACAACAGCCGCGGGCGCCGCCAGTGTGGCGAGGGTCATGGGCGGCAGATCGTCGACGCGCGAGTGCGGGTGGAGCAGGGTGACCGGGATCTCGACGACCGCGCTGAGGCCGCCGCCAGCGACGCGGACGCGCGCGGCCACGACATAGGTGGCGTGCACGAGCCGGGTGTGGCGCAAAGTATACGCGTTCGATGGGAGCGGCAGGTCGAGGCTGACGGTGCGGGTCGACTGTGGCGCAACCCCCTCGAAGGCGTCGGTACTCTTCATGGACGCCGCGGTCAGCAGGTGCCGCGCATTCCAGCAGGACCCGCCGGCGTTCTTAGGCGTCTTGACGAGCGTCGACGCGCGCAGCTGTCGAGGCTGCGACGTGGCTACATACGTCTTGGTGAGCACCACGTCGCGCTGGAACGCGAGCATCGCATACGGGTTCTTGCCGCCCCCACCACCGGCCGCGCCGTCGGCGCTGCCCATCGCATCGGCGTCGGCGTCGACCGTGGTCGTCGTGAACGTCTTGATGCGCCGCACGAGCTGCAGCTCGACGGCGTTGACGGCGCGGTCGCTCGCGTTAGTGATGTGCAGATGCACGAGCCCTGCGGTGCCGGCGAGCCACGCGGCGCGGAGCATGCCCTGCTGCCGGTCGCCGCGCTCGGTCACCATCAAACACTCGCCCTGCACCGTGAGCTGGCCCTTTGCGCCTAGGCCGAACGGGTACTTGCCGCGCACGGGCACCGACTGGGTCTGCACGAGCGGCGACGTCCGCGCCACGCCCTGCGGATACCCGGGCAGCCCCTGGTCCGCGACATAGGGCGCGTGCTCGAGCACGTGGACTTCGCGGTAGGCAGCGATCGGGCCGAGCAGCCGCGTGCCGCGCTTCATCTGCAGCGTGACGGCGAGCAGGTACCGGACGCCGCCGTGTTGCGGGTGCCAGAAGCTGCTGGGCAGCGCGATCGGGCGGCCCGTGGCGGCGTCGACGGGCGCCCGCAGACGGATCGAGAACGCCAGCGTCGTCGGGCCCTGCCTAGCAGGCCACATCCCGTGCTCGTCGTAAGAGCCGCCGAGCACGCAGTCGGTCGGCGGCAGGTTGCGGTCTTGCACCACGAGTCGCCGCCGCAGAAACAGCCGCGGCGCCGGCGCCGCGTCGATCTTGCGCGAGGCCCGCGTCGTGCTGAGGCTCTGCTCATAGCCCACGAGGTATACCGCTATCTCGCCGAGCTTCACGTCCTTGCGTGTGGAGCAAATCTGGATTTGGCCTGAAATTTCCTTTCCTGCGAGATCGAACGAGCGGTTCAGGTGCACGCCGATCCGGGTCCCGTGCGCGGCATCGCGGACCTTCGAGAGCGGCGTCGTCAGCGGCGGCACGACACGGTCGCTCGGCCAATCTTTTTCCGCGATGTCGTGCTCGCCGAACACGAAGCTCGCTGCCACCGGCAAGCCGGCAGGATTCACACTCCACGACATGGTCGGGAAGGAATCAAGCAACGCTACCAATCACCGTAATGAGACAATCGCTAAAGCTGCGCGGATTCGTCGTTGTGGTGTCTCACAGCGTTGATGGAAGGGATCTTTAGAGATACCAGGGGTATGAGCTGACGTCGACAGGCGACAAGCACTGAACAAAAGGAAACGCTTGCTGATGCAGATGACTTCGATAAGGCGAAGGGTCAACTGGATCTCATTGGATGCGCGATCCTTCCTTCGTCGCCTCCGTAATCCTCGACACGGCCGCCATGAGGCAACTCATCGACAAGGAGCCGATAGGCTCTATGAACATGCGATGCGATGAGCAGCAGTAACATCAGCTGCAGCGCCACCGTCATACACGTTTCTCCATGCTCGGGACATGCTCGGAGCGAGATGGAAGCGTTCACGCGTGTCGCCTCCGCCATCGTTGTCGTCGTTGTTGCTGCTGTCGTCGCCAGTGCCGTTGTTACATCAAAGAGCCCCTCAGCTTGTTAAGATGGCCGCCGAGCATGACGGTGGAATCAGCGTGGGATCGACGTCACACGGCTGGAGGCCCAGCGGAGTTTGGAAGCGCGGCGACGACCTGTGCCACGCCCCGCCGCTGGGTCTCTCCAAATCGCCATCGGCCCTTGATCTGTTGTGATCCACGGGGGCCGACCTCAACCCCGATGGCGCTATCCTCTCCGCCCCTGCCCGCCCGATCGTCTTACCATCCGCCCATCTTACCATTCGCCCGCTCGCTCCCTACTCGACCTCGATCGTCGCTGCTTAGCAACCGCGCGAATTCGATCCGTTGAACCCAAAGCTCCGATGCAAGACCGAGACGAGTCTGTTTTGTCTGTGTATCATATGTGTATCATATTGATTGCACCGGATCGAGCACTTCCGTCATCGAGGAAGGGGTTGATACGGTGCTGATTGTATTATATAAAAAAGGAGGCGGCGCTAAGGCACAGACCAAGGCGCCACTCTGGGAACGATGGAGGCCGTCCGGAGGAGGCCTACGGGAGACTAACATTACCGCCACGACCCCCATCGGCCCCGCACCCCATTGGCGAGGTATTCCGCATCGTAGGGGGGATTGCACGGCACGGCCGTCGCCACAGGCGCCGGCGACACGGCGGCATACCCACCAGAAACCACATGAGCGTGAGGCGGCGGCGGATCCATCTGCATCGCCTGCGGCGGCGGCTGTTGATGTTGCTGCTGCTGCTGAATGGATATGGCATCGTCATAGGCCGACGCCATGTCATAAGATGGGACATAGGCCTGCTGCTGCTGCTGCTGGGAGGCGCCTACGGACGGCTGCGGCGGCAGGGCCATCGGGTGCGAGCCCGCAGGCGCCGGGTATCCCGAGGCGTCATAGAGCGCTGTCGGCGCGCAGCCGCCCGCGGCGGCCGTCGGGAGTGTGACCGTCGCGAGCGTCGTGACGGTCTCGGCGGTCGTCGCCGTCGTCGCCGTCGCCACGCTGCTTATACTGAGACGGCGCGGGGGCGGCACCAGCTCGTCCCGGAGCCCCGAGCCCGAGCCGGGCGCCGCGAGCGACACGGATGACGTGCCGTCCACGCTGCGGTACGACGACGGCGCCGCTTTTGTGGTGGAGTTTGGGAACGCCACGGTCTCTGGCGCGTTGCGGAACGCGTCGGGCACATACGCGTCGCGCATCGTGGCCTCGGGCGTTAGCGGCGCCGGCGACGAGACGTGGATCCCGGGCAGATGGTGGTTGGGCAGCGACGCAGGCGCGGCGGCACCGGCGACACCGGCAGCGCCGGCGTCGAGACCAGCATCGGGCGCGCCACGAATCTCAAAGACTGGCGGTGCCGTATAGTACCGTCGCAGCGCGTGGCCCTTCGAGGGGAATGGCGGCTCCGCAATCGACGGCGCGAGCAGCGTCAAGGAGCCCCGCGGCGAGGAGAGCGGCGTCTCAGTCATGAGCATGACGCTGTCCTGCGATGTCGATGGCGGCCCGGTCGGACCCGAGGCACGCCCGCCATCCGTCGTCTCGGCGTCGTCGTCGACCGGAGTACCAGGCCCGACCGCCGACGGCGCCGCGGCCGGCGACGCGGGCGGGAGCATGGGCCGCGGCATCTCGTTACTGTCGGAGGATGCGTGCCGCACCGCCTCGTCCATCGAAAACGGCAGCGACGAGGACGCCGAGCGAGCGCGGCCCACGCTCGGCGGTTCGCCCGTGATGGCGGAGGGGGCGACGGCGGCGGCGCTAGGAGACGCCGCGGTCGCCGTGTCACGCCGCACACTGCCGCCCGGTCGCCAGCGGCCGCCGAGCGCCGCGGACCCCGCGGGGCTGCCGCCGGATCCTGGGGTGGTCGAGGCACGCGCGCACGTGCGCGACGCGCCGGTACGGAACCCCATCAGACGGCGCATCACAGACGCGTCCGCATGGGCGTGCTGCACCGATGGCGTCCATGACGCGTGGGCGAGGAAGACGGGCGTCGCGCGCTGCGCGAGCATCCCGAGGGCCGAGTACGCGCTGCGGTTGGACGAGCCGCCGCCGCCGCTGTTGCTGCTGCTGCCGCTGTTACGGGAGATGCTTGGCGCGGTGAGCGCGTTCGCAGAGGCTGAGCCGGACGCGCCGCTGCTGTTGCCGCGGTGGCGGAGACGCGGGCGCGCCCAGAGACCTGTCGATGAGGATGACGCGGCGCCCGCGGTGGCGGCAGCGCCGGTGGCAGCGTTCGCGCCGGTGCCGGTCATGCTATGGGCCGGCGACGCCACCGACTTCGCGTCCTCCATCGGTGCTAGCTCGCCAGCGGCCATCAGATCCGCGCCAGCCGAGCCCGGATGCGGTGCCGGCGGCGGGAGGAAGCGGTCGCGGCGGTGGATAGAGGTCGCAGCGGCTGGGGAAGCAGCAGCCGTGGCCGCAGTAACCGCGGCGGCGGTGACGAACGTGGAGCTGATAAACGACGGGAGCACGGACCCGTCGTGGTGGTCGTTGGCGCCGGCGGCCTGGCCCGGGACATCGGACATGGCATAGGGTCCCACGGGGTCCGTAGCGGCGGGCGAGGCGCCATAGGTGAGCGCGTGCGGCGCGGGGTGCGAGAGCACCGGCTTTGCGTGCGGGGCATCGGCGGCAGGGGGCGCCGACGGGTGGTGTGAGGCGGGCGGATATCCGCCGTCGACCGGCAGGGCACGGCCGTACGGCGCGGTATAGGCGGGGTACGCGCTCGTCAGGTACCCGTCCGGTGTGGCGTAGCCGGCCTGCGCGGGCGGCATCGGTGCGGGATGGCCGGATGCCGGGGGGCCGCCAGCCGCAAGCGACTCATGTGACGGGTGCTGGTGCTGATGCTGGTGCTGAGCCTGATGCGCATACTGAGCCTGATACGGATGCTGCTGCTGCTGCTGCTGCTGCTGCTGCTGCTGCGCCTGATGGTGGGCATGCGCCTGCGCGTGCGCATGCGCTAACATCGGTTGACCCGCGAGGGCCGTCATGGCGCCGGCGAGGGGCAGCAGCACGCCCGGCGAGAGGACCGGATGCGAGGCCTGGCGCGGACGGCGGCGGGCAAACGGATTGGCCCAGCTGCTGCCGCTGCTGCTGCTGGTAGCGCTGCTGGCGGCCGCGGCGCCGAGCGGGCCGTGCCGGGGGTGGTGCGCGGGCGGCTTGCTCGCCGACGGCTCGTCGAACTCGGCGGCCGGCGCGGGCATCGCGTGCATCGGCACGTCCATCCCCTCGGCGGCGTGCGCGCCGTACGGCGAAGCGCGGGCGCTGGGAGCGCCGTACGCCTGGGCGGCGGACGGCGGCGCATGGCCCGGCGCCATGCCCGAATACGCGTGCGGGTCATGGGACGGGGGCGGGTGCAGGTACGGCGGCTGCGCCGGGTAGCGCTTCATGGTGACCGTCTCGGAAGCGGGCATCGCCGGCACGGGCCTGTCGTCAGGACGGTGGTGAGTATGCGGCGCTGCGGCGGCGTGCGTGAGCACGTGCGGATGCGGAGGCATCCCGGGCTCCTCCTTCACGAGGGGGGGCGCCGAGGCATGGGCGGCGGCCGGCACATACGCTGCTACCACCGCCGCCGGGTACTGGGACGTCACGCTGGCGGTGGTCGCAGCGGAAGCTGGCAGGGCAGCGGTTGCCGCCACTGTCGTTGTCGTGACCGACGCGGTCGGCGACGAACTCGATGTCGCTATCGGTACCGTCGCTAGAGCGGAAGCGGGGGCTGGATTAGTGGCGGCCGGCACAGCCGCCGTCGCCGTCGACGCCGAGGCCGAGGCCGAGGCCGACGTCGATGCCGCCGCTGCTGCGCTCACGCGGCTTCCCTCGCTAGTCCATGCAGCCAGCGCCGGGTAGAGCATGCTGTTGGGCTCGATGCCCTGACAGGCCGGGTGCTCAGTCGGCGGCGGGTAGCGGCTGGCGCGGACATCGTCGCGCGTATAGTAGCAGACAAGGTGCTGTTTGCGGCCATCGCGTGTCTGGATAGAAAGCGCTTTCTTGGTCAGCCCGTTTTCTTTGACGACGAACTCGGTGCTGTCAGGGACGGTCGTAACGGACCCATTCGAGCCGATGGCTTTCGCGCGGGTCGGCTCGACCTCACGGTAGATAAGGAACACGCCGTTGATGCGGCTAGGCGACCAGTGCCGCGAGTCGGTCCAGCGCTTGATCCCGCTGTCGTCCTCGTCCCAGACAAAGATCGTACCCGACTTGACATAGGCCGCCCGCTCGCTGTCGCTGAGCCGCCGCTTGACGCACTGCAGCCGGCCCAGCCGGCATGCCTCGAGCACCAGGATGGCATCGGAGGGATAGCGGATGTACCCGATCAGTGTTTCCATGCTGACATCTGACCCGAGCCGCACCACCCGGCCGTGCCAGCCGACTCGTTCTCCACGAGCGAGCAAGCAAGTACTATGAGTCAAGGGGCGCAGCAGCACACTTCTGTGTCAACCCACGCAGCGGTGCGGAGTCGTGCTGATAAATAAAAAAGGGGAGAAAAAAGACCGCCGCGTCAGTCGGCGAGAGCGCAGGTCAGGCGTGGCCCCGCCGAGACAGGAGATACAGGAGACGTCGTATTGGCAGCAGACTCAGGGAGGGTTTGTGCTCGACGATCGGCAGACCGCGTCGTAGCGCGCGAAGGGCAGTCAAAGGGGCGCGTGGCTGGGATCGATTCCGAAGGCGCTGGCCTGCTTTTTTTCTAGCGTGACGACATTCAAGGTCGAAGGAGAATGGCGGGCGATACAGGAAGAGGAAGGCCAAAGCCGACGACGGGGGGATCAGAGAGCGGCCGTCGCGTCGCGGAGCGAAGCGTCTATGTGGGGGGAGACGAGGCGGTATCAAAGTGGTTGCTACCACTAGGTAGGGAATGGTCAAATCACCGGCAGCTGGTTAGGGCACTATGTGTGGGAACGGCGCGGCCCGTGAGCGACGAGGAGGGTGTGCGAGACAATGAGACGAAAGGGAAATCATGCGAGGTGCGGCGTCGGGTAACGGTGAATGGATATCACGAGCGGAAGCCTCGACAAGCTGCGATGCGATGTGATGCGATGTAATGTAATGTGATGTCAACGAGCGGTATCGTGCTGTGCCTCAGCATTCATGCACCAGTCTCTATGCCGCCACGCCAACGAAACCAGTGTGGAGCCGTGATCAGGAGAGCGAGAAGGAGATGGCGATGGTATCACCGTTTGTCACAATATTGTTTGTCTTAGACCGGCCGTGGATGTAACGCATCGCGCTTTCTGTTTGTCTATCGAACTCAGCGCGTCGTGGATGCTGCTGAGCGTCCTAACGGCGGTGAGCTGGCTCCGTCCGGGCCTCAAGCAACGGCCACGCCTCGATGTCGGGGGAACGGGGATAGCCACCCCAAACATGCGCGGGCGCATGCACGGCGGGAAGGGGCGAGTCCATGGCGTCCGCAACCCCATGCGGCGTGTTGATCCCTTAAAAAGCGGTCATACATCACGACTGCTGCTCAGGCGCTCTGGCGCCGTCAACGGCGGCCCTCAGCAGCGCCTCATTGCTCGCCATCACCTGTCGCGGACCCGCCGACACCCGCTTCCACCGCGTCGTTTCCGATTGCTTCCTTCGGCCACGATTCCGGGGCGAGCGACACGGCTGTGGGCCCCTCGGTGCGTGCAGCCCCACGTACCGCCCAAGCACCCGGGCGGACGGAAGCGTGACAAACATGGTGCCGGACGCGCAGACATTCCCGTGCGATGACGCCTGTGGCGCGCGCGGCGGCGTGCGCGGCGGCGTGCGCGGCGGTGTGCGCGGCGGCATGCAGCACATCGACGCGATTCCGCTCGCCGTCGCCGCCGCCGCCGCCAAGCCGCCGCCCCCCTATCTCCCGCCGCGTTCTGATGAGGCGCACCGACGCCTCACGCCGCAACGGGCATGGGACCGCGCTGCGCCTCGCTGCGCTTCTCGCGCTGTCGCCGGATTACCCGAGACGGTCGGCTCAAGATCGGGACCTGACTCGGGAGCTGACGCTGAAATCTGCATGACCGCGGGTGGCAACGAAAGCAGGATCGCCGATCAGCCCTCGCCATGGCGTCATTTCATGCGTGCCATGGTCGGCTCGTCAGTGGCATACCGTTCAATGCGTGGCGTGTTGTGGCGCCCGCGACTTCCGTGGTGTCGATCTCGTTCAGGAACAAGACGGAGGCGAGCACGTCGTCGCCGTGGTGGCGGCGCTGGCGCCGGCGACGCCACATCGGCAGCCTCGAATGGACACAACGCCGACAGACAAGACATTTTGCACGTGACACCGTGGCGCACCGTCCATCGTCTAACGACACGAGCTGGGATTTATGTCATTTCACGGGGAACAACTCAATCGAGCATGATCACACGTTGGTCATGGTCCGAAAAAAGAGAACTTTTTTTTTACGGTAAGCCGTGACGGATCAGGAAGCATCCAACGCCACGCGTTGCGACACTCGTGCCTTCCTGAATGGAAGGAATCTGACGATCCGTTCGCCTCGTGTTACAAAACGGTTCGCGAATTTGATGGCTGACGGACCATTGCTACTCCGTGGATGCAATTTTTTTAGAATCACCCGGAATCCCCGAAGAGCACGGCTGCGATCCGTCTACCCTGACAAATCCGTCGTCATCGTCATGTTCATGAAACGGCTGATCATTAGAAGGATCAATAGGGTCAAAACTTGTTGATTAAGTGAGGAAACGGCTAGAATGGGGACTGGGGACGAAGGACTGGGAGGAGAGGTGGGTGGAGAGCGGTTCTATGTGAAAGTCAGACGTTACCTTGGCAAGCGTCAGCGGGGGAAAGCGGGATGCGAAACCAAGCGGATCGGTGTAACAGGGATGTAAAAGCCATGCTATGCAAAAAGGGGGGAAAAGAGGGAAAGTGGGATGGACGGCATCGCCAGGATGTGGATCGGCTGTATGCGGTGTGTAACAGAACAGGAATCAAAAAACAAAATGACCATCTAGCGCTTTCCAGGCATGCGTGAATCTGGCCGGTCATACATGCCAAATATGGAGACGGTCCGCTCGGACCGTGGCATGGTCATGCGGCTATCATAGCCCGCTGCGTTCGGATTGTAGTTGGCGGCTTCCTGAAGGACCGAGAGTGGTAGCATCCCGGTGAGGCCGGTGCGGTGGTTGTGGCCATGGCACCACCCGTCGGCGAAGGCCTGCAGTACCGTGACAAAGTCGCCCGGCGCCAGATCGATCTCGTCGTCCATCTGGGCCTCATAAACGTACGCGGCGACGAACTCGGGGTCCTCATCCCGCGGCCCGGCCGAGCTGTTGGGCGCGGTCTTTTCGATGCTGTGGCCCATCGCGCTGAGCGGCGTCGCGCTGAGCGGCGGGCCGCGGCTGCTGTTCATAGGCTGGTACGCGGTGGCCACGGCGGGCGGCGAGGTGACGCCGAACGATTTCCTGTAGTTCGGGCCGGTCCCGTTGAGCGGTGGCCGCTGGTTCTTCTTGGCGCGGCGCATGCGGATCGTGACAAACGTGACGATCGCGAGCACGACGAGGACGACGACGATCAGGACGCCGATAAACATGACCTTCGACATGCCCATGATCTGGTCGGAGTTTTTGCCGGCACTGGCGCCGGCGGTGGTCGCGCGCGAAGACTTGCCGCTCAGCAGCTCTTTGCAACAGGGGTCGTTCGCCGGGCAGTATGCTTTGGCGCGCTGCGCGTCGTGGAACCCACACGACTGCGCCTCCAGCGCCGTGCCGGTCCAGCAGGTGCTCGCATCCGCGCCGCTGGACCAGTCGCGGCAGTTCGTCTGGAACTGGTTGGCGAGCGAGGTCCGGGCCGCCACGAGCGTCGAATTGTCGCTTGGACATAACGTGCTGTTGGTGTAGAGCGTCTGCAGCGTGACTGTTGCCGCGCTGCAGGAGTCGGCACAGAGCAGGAAATTGCGGCCGTCACCGCCGGACTTGTCTTTGCAGCCGAGCTTCAGCCCGTCCGAGACGGCCTTGGAGCACCAGAACGAGAGCTGGTAGCGAAGCATACCGACGCCGAGGTCGATGGTCTGTTTGGTGCACCCTGCGCCGCTCGGCGAGGAGATGGATTCGGCCATTTTGGAGACATCGCCAAGGTCGGTGTAGTATGTGTTGAAGGCATTTTCGTTCGCGAAGAATTCGGCAGGCACGGGTGCGCCTTCGTACTGCGGGCCGCAGACGTTGGATGCACCTAGATAGGTGCACTTTTCGGCTGACATGGTGGGGCCCAGTCAACGAGCCAGGGGCCACGCACGCGCTCAGCAAAAACGCTCAACTTAAAACTCACACCGGGTAGTCCACAATGTTCAAGCAAAGAAGCCAGGATGGCAGGATACCCACAGAGAGATCGAGAAGAACGCTGGTGGGAAGCAGGAACGGTGTTCGATCGGAGGGGGGAAGACCACACGATATGTAATCTTGGTCGGGTCTGTCAGCGAGGTAAGAATGATTTTGCAGCTAAATCGTCTTGCCGGGAGAAGAAGGTGAAGAGGACGATCTACAGCGTGACCAGTGAATCTAACAAAAGCAGATGAACAACGGAACAGCGCAACGGCTCCGTCGTAACAAGTAACTAGCGGCGTGGTCGTGAGATGCGTGTGTAGAAGGGGTTTCCCAGGCGTGAAACATACAGCAAACGGTGAGAATCCGGGAGAATCCGGTCTTCGCCTGACGCGGGGTACCGGTTGCGGAAGCACGGGAGACAAATGCGTCGGCTTCGGGAAAAGACGCGGCGATTCCGAGTTTGATAGGTGTCAAAAACGGTGATGCGTCGTAGCGACTCGGAAGATCGGGGGCACGGAGATAACGGCGGAGACGGTCGGGATCGTGACCGTAGACCAACAATTCGTGGACATACGAATAGGAGAGGAGGATGAAGGCACCAAGACCGTCAAAGCTCCGAGTTCGATTGTTGCGTTGGGAATGAAGTGGATGTCTTCTCGCAAGAACGGGAATGACCCATGGGATCGTAACGGGTTGTTTTGACCAGCGACGACGAGGAGTGCGTACGTCAACAACGGATGCACGGAGGGTCCACTCGGGCCGACCATGATAAGGAAGCAATGGCATGGCCGTGCTAGTTTTCGTCGCTTCATAAGCAGCAGCCGGTCCATGACTTCAGAAGCCCCGCATGCCATGCCGATCGCGGCCATGCGGCAAGCCTGATGTCGAGGCTTTGCGGCAGCACGGCTCCGGACCCCGCGGCGTCCCGTCATACGCGGTGTGGCCGCGCGTGTGGTTTCGATGGTGTGGACCCTGCAGGCTCCATCGAAGTCCAATGCCGCGTTAAGCGCTGACAATGGCGTCGCTATGCCGCTTACTCGAAATAACCAATTCTATCTTTAACCGGCCCCCACGCCGTCCGGCGACGCAAGCGGCAGTCGACAAATCTGCGTGGCGGAGGGATCGGGCCCGTGGGCCGTGCAACCCAAAATCCGCGGCCGGGGGAGGCGCACGCCGGGGGCGGGCCGCCAGGCTGTGCCGCAGATCCCAAGCCACCACGTCATGAATGCACGGCCAACGGCGACCACCAAAAATGAGGATGCGACGGCGCCGAGGACGGCAGCTCCATCAGCGGCCCCAACAGCGGCCTCACCAGCGGCAATCACGACCAACGGCTCAGAACGTCTCTGCAGACGGGACCCTGTTTGCCCACCAGACCCCCACCGTGCGCCATTCAGAAGCCGCAGACAAGCGGTCGGCCTTACAAAAAATAAAAGTTCGGAAAATCGAACGGCCGTGCGGCAGGCCACGCTTTTTTTAAACGGAGGCAGCCCTCCGCGAAAGCGGACGGATGTGTCATGGCTTTCTCGGCGGGTGACTAAGCGCGGGGATCCAGGTCTTCGTGCAGGGCCGGCAGGGCGGGCGGCCCGTAGCCGATGGGACTCGACGAATCCGAGCCCGACGTCATCTCGCGATAACGGCGCGCGGCAAGCAGAGGAAGGGTACTGGGCGATACCGCGTCGGCGTCCATGTGCCCCCCGGTCGTGGGGCTTGCGTCCGCGTCAGCTGCAGCCACGCGGCCCGCCCGGCCCTCGGCAAACGCCTTTCGAAGCCCCGTGCGGTACCACAGATGCCGCAGCCGCGTGCGTCTGCGCCGGCGACGCACCGCGATTCCGTGCCAGGCTTTGACGGCCGTGATCAGGAACGTGAGAATTGCCATCGTGATAGCGGCCCAGAAACTCGGAGGTAGCTTCATGGGGGGCAGGGCCTCGTCGCCTTCCACATCGGTAATTGTCTCGAATGCAGCTGAGGGCGTCGGCGTAGGCGTCGACGAGGGGGCTGACCCAGGGCTGACCGTGTCGAGCGTGAGGCTGGGCTCGGTCGTTGCTGCGGGGAGCTGCGGAGTTGTGGTCGTTTCCTCTTGCTGAAGCAATGAGGGGCTTATCTCCGAATCGGTTGCGCTGGATGCAAGCATGATTTCGCTCAGCAGCAAGGATTCAGATGTAAGTACGGCCATCAGATCTGTCGTGGATGTTATGCTAGTGCTGGTGCTGGTGCTGGTCGTCATTGTCGTTGCCGTTGTCATCATCGTTGTCGCCGTCGTCGTTGTCGTCGTTGTCGATGTTGTCGATGTTGTTGTTGATACCGATGATGTCGTAACCAGAGGCTCAGCGATGGAGGCAAGCGTAGGGATCATGGTCTGATCCGTCGTCGTCATCGTTGTCGTACGGTTCGGAGAGGATGTGGTTGTACTCAAAACCATGTTCGGTGTCACTGCATCCGTCGTCGTATCAGTGGTTGTGCTGCTCGTCGTGCTCGATGTCGTGGTGACCGAAGTGACGAAGGCCAATGGCGGGCTCATCGTCGTTGGCTGCTCCGTTGTCCGCGTCGTCGGCACCTCATCCTCGTAATAAGGACATTCCATCAACGTCGTCGTCGTCGTCGTCGTCGTTCTGGTCCGTTTCCGACATTCACAGATTGGTTGTGTCAGCGCCACCGTTGTCGCCGTTGTCGTTGTCGTCGTTGTCGTCGTTGTCGTCGTTGTCGTTCGTGTGCGACGGGGCCTGGTTGTTGTCGTTGTCGTCGTCGTCAATCGGGGCGGCCTGCGGTGCCGCGTCGTCGAATCGGTGATGGTCGACGCCTGTTGAGGGTTTGGTAGGTCTGATTCGGACGAAAGCACACTTGGCGTTAACATCGATGAGATGAAATATGTCATTTCGAAGCCGTCAAGCGTGGTCGGCGGTGGTTCGATCGCTGGTGTTGCCGTAACGTCCTCTGTTCCACTGGACGTCACCTCTTCGGTCGGCTCTGCGTTCTGCCACGTGTTTGTCTCATCAACTTCGGTTGACGCCAATGTCGTTTCGGGGACCGTTTCTAAGTTTTCCTCATCGCCCTGATTATGGTCAACATCGCCTTCCTCATCATCATCTTCGTACTCCAAAGTGGGAATAGACAGTTCAATGGTAGTTGCAGACGGATCCCAAACCGTGGTGTCATCGACTGTAGTCAATTCGTCAGCCAATGTCGTTTCGAGGGAGGGTGACGGTGTCTCAGCAGACAGCGTGATTTCTGCCGTGGTCGAAGTGACTTCTGACTCAATGACGGGTGCTGATGTTTCCGTGTATACTTCAAGCGATGGCGCAGGGTCCGTTGTTGCTGGTAACGGTTGAATATGTGTATCGGCAACCAAATCCTTTGTCAATGTGGGTACTTCAAAAATGCTTGACGTAGCGGGAAGCACACTGACCTCCGTCGACGTCGGCTCAGCAGGTACGTCTATGTCACCAATGGAAGTCGTCAACTCCAAAAGGGGCTCTGCATCTATCGTGAATGGCGATGCCGTCACCGTCGTCGTCGTCGTCACGGGCGGGGTCGCTGATGTCGATCGAACGGGGCCCACCAACTCTGTGTGGAGATCACTCGGTAAGATGGTTGTGGGCGTCTTGTATCGCGTGGTGCGGGTCGTCGTCGTCGTCATCGTTGTCGTAGCCGGGAGTTGTATATATTCGGTCTTGGTATACGATCGAATAGCCGTGCTGACAAGATTATAGGTCACCGCGAATGTGACGATGCTGAACGGCGTCTTGGAAGCCCGGTAGTCTTCCAAGGGTGCATACGTCGTAGCGGGCCGCATGGTCGGGGATGTTAGGTAGGCAGGTGGGATGCACGCCCCATTCGTCAGGATCATACCTTGCATGCATGCCGTGCAGATTGTGGCAGGAACCGAGACGAAATCACTGGATAACGTGCATGCTTCACAAAAGGGCGAACATTCTGATCATCGAAATCAAAAATCAAAACTTGTTATAGCACATGCTGTCTGAGTCATCAAGTTCACTGATGCACTTAAGGAGCACGGACGGTTGCATCAACTTACTGAGACATTGGTGGGTGGGCATATCATTCGTGTCATATGCGGCAAGCGTGCCTAATGGACACATATCATGACAAGTGCCATCTAATGCCCAGCCGACGCTACAGGCGGTGCAGAAGAGGGGATTCGTGGCATCGCAGACGTCGCAGCCGGGGACGCATGGCAGGCACGCACCGGCTGATGCCGTCGTTCCCTGCGGACAGCTCGCGGCACAACGGCCTTGGTAGTTATGGAAACCAGGTCCGCAAACGATACAGCGCTCGTATGCCTCATTGGTATACGTATTGCCCTCACTGAGCCATCCCATCAACGGGATCGCATCGGACGTGCTGGTATTGGGCATCTGGCTATCCGTCGCCGCACATATCGTATCGACCACTACCCAGCGTTTCGTGTTTTGGCTCCTCTCGCGGACCGGGGCGTAAGGGCCTAAACATTCATGACCGTCGGCTTCAAAGCCGTCCGGACAACTCTGGCAAGTGCCGCCCGTCAGGGTAAAGCCGTCGCGACAGACGCAGAACCCGGCCGCGTCGCACATGCCTGCGCCACAGGAACACGGTAAACAGTCAGGTCCGTAATGGCCATCTACACATTCGGAGCACGTGGGACCCCGAAAGTTGCCGGGGCAGGAACATACACCGTTTCCTGCCGAACCGTCGCTGCACGTCGCACCGGGGCCGCAGGCACAGGGCAAACAGGCTGGCCCCCAGAACCCGGCTTGGCAGGTATCGCAGCTCGGCCCGCGGAATCCATTATAACATGTGCATTCCCCGCTGTCGCACCAGGCGTTCAGCCCGCAAACCGCACCGCAATGGGACGGCGTCACGGTCACTCGGCCGATGGCGATACAGGAAGTTGCGGAACACTTAGTTGGCGGGCCGCCCACGGCGAGGGACGAGAAATTATAGTATTGCGCGACATAGTGCGCATAGCTCTGCAGGGTCGGCGTGATACGGTGTGCACTGTCCATCATCGCCCAGGCAGGAAACGTCTCGACCGCCGCGCTGTCTGCGAACGGACTGATGCTGAAGTTGTAGCGTCCATCGGAGATGATATTGATCGGCGTGTCCGCGGGGAGGGGCTGGTTGAAGATTGGGACGTCGGTATTGATACCCAGTTGGAGCGGGTAGCCGGTGGTGCCCACAACAATATAGCCGATTGCCTCAATCAGCGACATGATGAAACAGCCGTGATCGCAGGATGACTTCGACAGTTTTACCAGCCGGTATATACAGGGATGCAGTGTATTGAGTGCAGTCTAGCGAGAGTGTCTGTTGAGGGCGTGGCAAGGAATCGTCATCGAATCCCACGTGACTTCGCATAAGCACAAACCGAGTCGTTTGATGTTTGAATAGTCTCTTGTGAACGTTGTGATGAGCGATTAAATGAACTTGATTTGTCAAGAGGAAATGCAAGAGCCAAATTCTGCACTGATAGCCCGTGATTCATGATGAAGCGGGTGCCTGCGTGCGTGAATGATGGAGCGGTCTCTGAAAGTCGACATTTGCTTCCCAACAAGGACCATCACGTTTGTTTGGTCCTTTACATCATCAACGAACGTTGCATATCCACTTTCCACAGTCGTTTCTGCTAATGGTCGGGACGAATGATTATATTTGAAAATATTCACGTCCTCGCGACAATTGGAAGGTATCGTGATATTGAGTTACAGTGCGAACGAGATGGTAAATAGCACAATGGAGCATCACATGGTCACTTCGGTTGTGGCAGGAACGGCTGAATAATCTCCCATTACCCAGCGACTCAACCGGCGTCCAACCATGAGCAACCCGTCGACATGGCGTTCTAAGTAGTCCGGCCCGGTGTTGCGCCCCTCCGCTGAACTGCCGACGTCGTGAATCTCGCCTCCGACCCGCTCCCCACGCTGCAACCATTTAATTTTGATACTGGTGCGCTTGCGCCGCGCGCGTTTGTTGATGGCATGGACGGACCAAACGGTAGTGATACCCACCAAGATAATCGACATCACGATGGCCGCCCAGAAACTGGGCGGGAGCTGGCGAAGGAACGGCAGGCTGAGTACGTCGCTCACCGTTATCGTCTGGTCTTCGACCGCATCTGTTGGACTAGCCGCCTGTGTGCTCTTCGAGAGACTAAGAGATGCGGTACTCGGCATGGAAGACGTCGTTGTGGGGATGGAAAGCGGACGCTGGCTCGACGATGGAGGGGGCGATGCAAAGGTGGGCATAGCATCAGCGGAAGTGAGCTCAGCATCAGCAGAAGTGGTCGAAGAAGTTTCAGAGACCGTCGTCGAGGCCTGAATTGTCGTCTCATCCGGTCGTGGCGTCTCCGGCAAAAGATCAGTCAGGGGCGATGATAGCTCTGACGTTGTCAAGGATACCGAAGAGGGTATTGTTGTTTGCCCAATGATATCTATGATTGATGATGGTACTAGTGACGTTGTAAGCGTTGTGTCCACCACCGTGAAAGTTGTCACGAGTGATTCTTCCTTTGACTCCGATGATGACGTGCCGCTGGTCTCAGTCGACGATTTATCATCTCCAACGGAAATGATAGATGCCCTCTGACTTTCCGTGGAAGCGAACGCGCTTGTCGTAGTTTCGGGGGTCTGCGTTATTGTACTATCCATCGAATCGTCAACTGTCGTGCTAATGATAATGGTCGACTGGATATTGATTGTTGGCCTGGTGATCGTAATTTTTTCATCGCTGGTAATAACCCTAGTGACGAGCGGCGTCGCTGGCAGCTCGTCGTCGCTTGACGAAGAGGCAGGCCAAGACACAATGTCATCAGACGTCGAGAATGACATGGCATAGTTGGCATTAACCTCCGTCGGCGTGGGGTCATTTGTTTCAGAGGCACCCCAGGGCAGAATGTCACCAGACGTCGAAAATACCATGGCATAGTCGACATCAACCTCCGTTGGCATGGGCTCAGGTGTAGTCGTTGCAGTCTCCCAGAAGGATGACGCCCAATCAGTCGTAACTATAGTCATGGAAGTGACCTTGGTAGAAGGCCCCTGAAAATCTCCATCTGCCGTCGCGGTCACCGCCTCCGAACTGAGTGTGACGTCATTGTGGGTTGGCTCGTAATCCGTTGCTGTGTCAGTAAGAGACGGCACATTGTCCTGGGTGGTTGCAGGGAACACAGACTCAGCCGCGCCAATTGTCGGCAACGGAAGCGGTTCTGTCTCGATCGATCCAACGACAGTTGGATCGACTGCGAAATCTTCCATCGAATAAGTGGACATTAAGGCGTCAGTCAATTCCGTTGCGGTATCATTATAGGAGTTTGTTGGCGAAGCTTCAATCGAGCTCATCACTTGGTCCTCTGAAGTCACTGTCACCGAGATATCTGCCTCCTCCGTCGTCGATGACACATAAGTGATCATAGCCGCATCACCATGCGTCTCTATGGCCGAAGTCGGTAGGTCGGATGGTAAGTCGGTCGAATTCGGAAAGTCTGATTGCGCTAAACTGGTTGTGCTTCGCATGACCATAACAACAGGGGTCGTTTCGTCCGAGATGGAGAAGAATTTCGATTCAGAAATCGCTAACGATGAGGAGGCTGTTTCCGCGGCTTGTGGGGTGGGTGAACAAAATTCGAGATCGTTAGTCGCAGAAGCCTCATTGATCGTCTGGGATGTCGTTCGGATCGTTTCGATCGTTATTAACGATGCTTCGGGAGAAGATGTCGGGTCACCGCCTGCGTCAATGTAAACCGTGCTAGCCGGCAAGGAAACAGTCACAAAAGAAGTGACAACAGTCCATGCCGTCGTAACCGTATCGATGCGGGTGGACGCTTCGGTCAACGTGAGTGTTAATGACTGCAATAGCGTAGCGATCGTAGTGTTGATGGATGTGCGCAACGCTGTATAAGGCTGGATAGCACGATTAGGAGGCTGCAAGCGATCGCCAACCATATAGCAATATCCGGCTTCCATAACAGCCCCCTTTCGGCACTGAATGCAGCGCGGCGGCCTGATGCCTTGATTGGTGTCACAAATCTCACATAAGGGAGAGCAGTCTGCTCAAGATCAAGTAAACATGAAAAAGACGTCAGTACTGAGAAACGATATCGAACCATACCTGGCAATTTCGCCATACACTCGAAGTCATACCTTTGCACGTGCCATTGCTGAATGTCCCCGCATCACTCACCATCATGCCCGGCATCGATCCAGCGGTGCCCTGGGACAGAGGATACCACGCTTCATAGGTGCCAACGGGACAGGAATCATAGCAGACGTTGCGGTACAGCTTGCGTGTCGGATCATCACATGCTGTGCACTCTCCAGGATTGAGCGCGGAACAAGTTTTACAGCCTTTGGGACAATCGTAGCACATCCGGTTGTTACCGAGGAAAGTGCCGTCAGGACACTGCGAATGGCAGACATGACCGTATTGAACCCAGGGATCGTTACAGGTGACGCACCACTCATAGCCGCGCGGGATCGTTCGGTTCTTCCACGGCGCGACGCCGTAGGTATAGTAGGGCCAGCCGGCCATAATGGCCATATAGTGCTCGGCACACCGAAACGTGGCGTACAGCTCGTGCCAGGGCGTCTGCCAGCCTTTGAACGATATTTTCTCGCAAGCCGGCTCGCCGTTTGGTAACGTCACGGCACGATGATCTATGGGGCAGATGGTGCAATTTCCCTGGGCGTCTAGGCCAAAGCCCTCACGGCATCGACAGTCGGTGGGGCCGTTGGGCCCGCACATGCCCGCCCCGCACCGACATTTTTCACACTGACCCGTTATGTTCCAATAAACCCAGCCCTGCTGGCATCCGGTGCAGTCGCCGTCCGCCATTGGAAACGGGCACTGGCAGCGACCGCTTCCGTCGATGCCCAGATCGCAGGTGGCGTTTAGCTGCGGCGCTCTTAGCCGGCAGAGCGGTCCGTAGCGGCCGGGTTCGCAAGCGTCGCATGCATCACCCGCATAGTTCGGAAAGCAGCGACACTGGGACGCTTCAGCGTCGTAATACCCATGATGGCTGCAGACCGCATGATGCCACTCGGGATGGTACAGCGGACTGTCGGGAACGACGCGAATGCGCGCGAGATTGCCGTCCAAGACTTTGAAGAGGGCGGTGGACGACTCAAATGGTAATCCCCGATGCTGGGCGAGCGACCAGCCCGTGCCGAATCCAGTCGTGAGGTTGTGATCTAAGCCGTGCGACCACTCCAGACGTGTCGTATAGTCGGTGAAAAGGGACACGCCATTTTGAGCTTGAGAGGCATTGAGCCTATTGAAGCCCACGAGCAGTGGAACAACGAGGGTGCTGAGTCCCACGACAGCATAGGCTGGTGCGAACATGAATGGCTCTGTCAGGACCGTGAAAATGCTGATGTAAAGCAGGCGTGTATATATGTTATCAAGTCTTTTGGAGGTGGTGGAGACGCCGCTGGCCAGAGAATTATGATGCGACTATGACTAGTTGCGATGTGGACCAGTGATCAAATCGCATGCAAATGATGAGCGGTCTGTGACGATCATTGTCAGCGTTTCCGCCGCTGCGTTGCATTCAAACCGACCAGCATCGCCGCGTGAAGCATCGACAGGGAGTACAGCGCGTCACCATACGCCATCGTGGTAATGCCATCCCATGACTAGTGAGCCAGTCTACAAGCGGAGTTTCCATTTGGCGATGGCCGGAAACAAGTCGACCAGACCGCCCTTCCTGGTGCTGGTCTATCGGCTTTGGTATGGCCAACCGTTGTTGAGAGCCTTGCCAACAAGGGCCGTGAGTTGTTTTGTCATGGCTTTTGACTCCGATTTCCGATCGGCCGCCCCTTCTCTCTCAGAAAGGAGGCTGAGGGGGACGATAAGCCACATTCGGCGCACGTGTGGCTGGGTTAATGTCGGAGTTCGCTGCTATAAAGGCGCCTCGTGCGCATGAGTCGACAGCACGCGTCCGTACATAGAGGGGGAAGCGCGGGTTGGCCCACTGACCGGTAACGCGGCCCAGCAGGTGTATCAGCAATGAGCAAGGATACTTGGGACTAACGTGAACATCATCCATTGGCGGTTTGACTTGTTTCATTCTTTGTTTCCTCCTTGTATACTTCTGTTCCCACATTCGCTCTCTAAGCTTGCTGCGTCGGGTCGGCCTATCTTTGTCTCCTCCCTTATGGGGCATCCCCGAGCGAGCAGCGACTATCCACATGTTACAGAGTGTCGATAACCGCATGCTTTCCATGATGTCCTTTTATCCCCTTTCTCTTTTTCTTATGATGTGAGCGGCCCAATGACCGTTCACATTACTGCTCACTTAGTGTTACTCATTCAGCCGCGATCCTTCGGGACCGATCGGCGAGTACCCATTCGGTCGACTTGCTAGGCCTGCCTCGAGCCCTTCGGGAATCCTGGCGGCTGGGTATGGCGGCCGTATCAACCTGGGTTGAAACAGAGTGTCAATGTGAGCAAATAGCAAACTCTTTATCGTACCTTGATCTGATCGGGGCCCCCTCAACGTCCCTGTCGTGCGTCGTGCACGCGGCCATATGGCATCTTTAGATGTCAGATGCCCTGCGTCACCGACTTTTCTCACGCTGGACGGCTAGCAACGATCTTTCGGACATCCTCCCCTTCCCCGCTCATCCTCCTCCTTAGGGCCAAGCTCCCCTGAACACTCTCTCATTTCTGCTCCCCCTTCTCTGACTGCAATATACAGGGTCAAAGATGTCAAAGAACGAAGCCACAAAAGGTGGTTTCATTGTTATGATTCCACGAGATGATGTCGTCAGGCTAGGAATCGACGCAGCATGATTTTGAATTAAAAACTCTGCATGGCCTGATTGTGTGCATCATGGCGCCTATGTGTCCTTCTGCAAAATCTCGTTCAGCGTGTCCTTGACGGACGACGTGAAGGCCGTCAAGGAAGCCATTCCGGAGGCAGCAGCGGCCGCGGCATAGCGCTCAACCTCGTGGACGACATGGGCGGGAGTCAGGCGGGACTCGCCTTCGCTCGCGTCTTCGGCGTTCGCCTGCTTCAGCTCCGCCTCGCGGTCTAGTTCGCAGCGACCCGTGGCGCGCGTCAGCGCCGCCAGCCGCTCGGCATCGTGCGGAGTGAAATGGTCCGGCAGCGCGCGCCAGGCCCAGTTGCCCGTTGCCGTGCCCGGACGGTTCATGCGGTGCGTACCATCGAGACCCAGCAGGTCCTGCAGCGGCGTGATGCAGGTATGCGCGCGGGACTGCATAGCGGACCGCACAAAGCCCCAGGCGAGGCTTTGCACAGCCGCGGCGGAAGTAGGCGACTGCTGCAACAGTGGCGCGGCCATGTATGCCGATGCAAGTCGCTGAACGCGCGGTTTCTGGCTAAGGTACCAGCCGACGACGGTGTCCGAGTCGTGCGTGCCTGTGTAGACGAGGCTGTTGGTGTGGGTGTAGTTGTGCGGCAGGTACTCGTTGCCGGGGTTGTGCGGGTCGTCGAATCCGAACTGCAGCACTTTCATGCCCGGGTAGCCCGTGTCGGCCATGAGCTGGCGGACGCCCGGGGTGATCTCGCCCAAATCCTCGGCGATGATCGGCATGCACGCGCCATGGCGCTTGTCGACGCCGCGGAAGAACTCGATCCCGGGACCCGGCACCCACTCGCCGTGGATCGCGGTCGTTGCGTCGGCCGGTACCTCCCATGCGGCCTCGAAGCCGCGGAAGTGGTCGACACGCACAACGTCAACGTGGGCCAACGCCCGCTCAAAGCGCCGCGTCCACCACGTGTATCCCTCGTCGGCGTGCGCCTTCCAGTCGTACAGCGGGTTGCCCCACAGCTGGCCTGTCTCGCTAAAGTAGTCCGGGGGCACGCCGGCCACGACGAGCGGCTGGCCCGCCGCGTCGAGCTTGAAGAGCGAGCGGTGGGCCCAGACGTCGGCCGAGGCGTGGCCTACAAAGATGGGGATGTCCCCGACGATGGCGATTCCGAGCCGCTTCGCGTGTGCGCGCACCGTCGCCCACTGCAGATCAATAAGGAACTGCATGAAGACAATCTCGCGGATGGCCTTGGCGTGCGCCTTGCGCGCCGCGGCAAGGGCCTCGGGATCGCGGTCGCGCAGGCCCACGGGCCAGCCGGTCCACGTGGCGCCGTGCTCCGCGGACAGCGCCATGTACAGCGCAAAATCGTCCAGCCACACAGGACCCTGCGTGGCCGCAAAGGCGTCCAGCGCCATGTGCCACGTGGCGTGGGCTTCGGGCTCGGCATCGAAGCGCGCGGTCGCAAGACGCAGCAGCTCCATCTTGGCGGGCGTGAGCCGCGCGTAGTCGACGCGGTCCTTCGGCAGGGCCGCGAGCGGGGCGAGCTGCGCCCGCGTCAGCAGCCCCTTCTCGACCAGCAGTTCTAGGTCGATGAACAGCGGGTTGGAGGCCATTGCGCTCGGCGGCGCGTACGGCGAGTCGCCGGCTCCCAGCGGCTGCAACGGCAGGATCTGCCAGTAGCGCTGCTTGGCCTTGGCGAGCCAGTCGAGCAAGTCGTGGCACGAGCGCCCGAGATCGCCAATGCCGTGGGCGCCAGGCAAGCTCGAGATGTGGATGAGCACACCCGAAGCACGCGGGAACGGCTCGATCTTGGTCGCCGCTGATGCATCACGCGACGATGCCTTCGCACCCCTCACGCCGGCAGCCTGCGGCTGCGTCGGAGAGGTGTTGGTGCTCTGGTGGGTGCTCTGGACCGTCGGCGCTTCAGTACCGGCATCAGCCGCCTTGATTTTGGTCTGGCTCGAGGACTCCATCGTGGTTTGGGCGCGAGTCTGGCTCGAGGTCTCTGTCGTGGCGGGCACCGCTGGGCTCAGCGCCGCGGCCGTTGCGCCGGATGCGTCCGTGGATGCCATGATGATGCTCAGGGAACAAACGTTCGACGAATTAAACAAGCAGGGTCACGCAAATAGAAGAGCAAGCGTCGTGTTGACCCAGACAGTCAAGAGAGATGCACACAAGGAACTCAGAATGGTCGTGGACACGGAAGATCAAAATCGATGCTTCGATCGGAAGTCATGCGGCAGAAAAGGGGCGATCGATCCTCGGCTGATCCTGAGGGGCCTCCCATTGTCTACGAAATGCCCTCCTCGGACCACGAAGCCAATCACGCATTGCAAGGCTCGCCGTTCTCGCGCCGTCTTATTCCAGACGACGGCAGGATCCGCTCGTCGTTTCGCGCCGATCGCGCTAGGAACGGCCCCCCTGCTTCCCGGGCTACGCGCGTCGATGACCGTGCGGCGGCCATGCACTGGCCCGCTGCGCCCTTTCGCCCCGGCCGGGTTAGGGGAGGGAAGCTAGGGACACCCGCATCACGGTTTCACCCGTGGCGAAAGTCCAACGGGGTCCGGCTGCTCGTGCATGGCGAATGACGCAAACAGGGGCGCCACGTCTCCGAAGGCCCGGCGACGACGCAGCGAGGCTCGCGCATGCCCCATCGCGCTAGACAGACCCCAGGGCGATCGGGTGCATGCGATGACGGCACCGATAGACTCTGAGGCTCCCCGATAACGACCGTCTTGGGTGCGTGATCACGTTTCGTGCTTCGCGCTTCGTGTGCTGCGCATCATTTATTGACAGGCTTGCTGCGCTGTGCCGCGTCGCGGGGCCGAGGCAAGTTTAAGCCGGTGGTCGGCAGGTCCATCCGTCGCTAAGCCCTGGCCAACTCCATGCGGACTGTCTCGTTGAGAACTGGGGCATTGTTGCGTTGGTTGTTGCGTTGGTTCAACGTGGGGTGGACAGCCTATATATCCATTTTAAATTGAAGAAGAAATCAAGGAGGAGAACGAGGCAGAGCCTTCCGGCTAAGAGTGCGCGCGAGGTGTGGCTCGAAAAAGAGGGAGGAAAGGGGCCTCTCGGTCGAGGTTCGCAGCCAAAATGAGGTCGTTACAGGATCAGATCAACAGAGGAAGGGAAAAGTATAAAAAGGGGGAGGAAAGCATCAATCGTCGAATGGGAAGTCGGAGGAACAGAATAAGGATATCACGGGGGGAGGAAAACACGTCAAAGACTCACCGATCACAGATGACAGTCGGGTACCGTTTAACTGATATATAGCGCCCTCGGTGTCAAGGTGTGTGATCAGTACTGCTGGCCTGGATTGTACATATCGTACATGCCGTGAGCGGGCGACGGAGTCGCATAGGACGCATAGGACGCGATGTTCGGGTCTGAGTAGACCGCACCGCCGCCGGCCGCCCCGGTCTGCGCGTAATAGAGGTTGGGGTCGTAGCCCGGATGCGCGTTATAGCTCGCCGAGACCATCATGGGATGGCCCATGCCCATAGAGGGTCCGCCCATCTGGGGTGTCATGCCGACCGAGGCAATGACTTGCTGCTGGGGCATGGCCCGGTGTGGTCGGCCTATGCCGCTGGGGCGATGGCCTGACATGCTGTGGCTCGTCTGCGGCCCCTGCTTGGCGTTATCGAGCTTGCTTGTCGGGTAGTAGGCTTCGTCGTCATCGTCGTCCGCGTCGCCCCGCAACTTGTGGTAGATCCAGACGCCGACAGCGAGAATAATGACCGAACCGACGCAGGACCCCACGATAATAAGAATGCGGATCGTGCGCTGGCTGACGCCGCCGCTGCGGCTCTCACTGCTAGGGGTCGACGTCGGCGTCGTGGCCGAAGAGACGTTCGTCTCGCTGGTGTTTTGGGGCGGCGAGGTCAGCGATGCGTTGGGCTCGTCTTCGGGGCTGCTTGTCTCCGTCGGAGACAGCGTCGCGGTGGCCGACGCCCCCGACGTGGTACGCGTCGAGCCGGTGCCCGTGGGTGCCGCGGATGCGGTTGCGGTCGAGGTCGCCGTCGCGGCCGTGGTCGACGACGAGGCCGGCCGTGATGTCGATGTCGGGCGACTCGTTAAAGAGGATAGCACGTCGTCGAGCAACTGTGCTTCCGCGTGGCGGACCGCATGGTCGCTGAAGAGAGCCAAGAGAACCAGGGCCAGAAACCAGACGTTCGTCCGGAAAAGAGGCCGCATCGTGTCGATATGCGCCGAACGGTGCGTCGAACACCGTGGCCAGATGCGGGTAAGGCGAAGGCGAAGGGACGAGGTCTCACACGGCCGTGACTGGGCGATTGTGGCGTATCGTCGGTCTGCTCACTGATAGGCACCGAAGGCCCACGGGCGCTCAAAGAAATGTATGCGACCGCGGGGCTCAGCGAGATCGGACGTGTCTCTCCGGAACAGCGAATGGCGCAGAGGTCGGAAACGAGCAGCAGGCGGTCGCTATCGTCGGAAGCGGAGATCAGGCGGCGGTCCCGACTGATACGTTCCTCCGAGCGATCCGCTCTACCCAATCGCAGGCACACCACTCTTCTCTAAGAGGCGGCACAAACCACACAGCGCGCCACGAGGACGGGACGGGAACAGTCTCACGGATTGCTTGCTAGACCGGATCTGAGCGTGGGATCCGTACAGTCAAATAAAGAACGTATTCGGGGCTAGGGTACTTAAGTAGGGCGGCCGGGGCGAATCGGGCGCTCAGAGGGCGGCCGTGATTCCTCGCGTCGCTCGATGCCGTGGGCTATCAAGGAGACTTTGCCCCATGCGCGACCGCCCGCAAGAGAAGAGAAAACCCAACTCCGCTAACTGATCAAAGCAAAGCGCCAATCGAAGCTTGCTGATCGCGCGAAAAAATCAACAAAAGACCGAGTCGGGGGGAATGCAGGGGTGGCTGGACCCGCCTCGTCTCGTCGGATGCCGATGGGATATCCCCATAACAGAAGAAAATCGCAAGAGGGAAAAGGTCGCTTGACCAGTGCGATCGGGGCCCGCTGGTCAGTGCACAAGCCAAGTGTGGACGAGGATGGGTCAGTAGGTGCTGCGTGTCGCAGCCAAGCTCAGGAATAGCGTGGAAGCAGTCGTGGGCCGCTGATAGGATCGACAGCCGAGAACAAGGGAACGTTCAAGCAGGGAGACGAGGTGGATGGCATCTACGATGTGATGGATCAGGGATCGGGCTTTGACAGCGTTAGGGCGGTTACGAGAAAAAAAAAGGAATGAAACTGTCGATGGCGAGGGAGTAAGGATGTCACACGAAGGCAAGGCTGAATGGGTCCGTATCGTATCAACCCGGCATGACCATAAGAAATCACTCATGCTTGCTCCCACCGCGTCCAGTCAAAACGGCGGCACTCGATCCTATACGAGCGTCGGCAACATCAAAGCATGTCCTGCCTTATGCCATCTGCGCCACGGCCCTTGCTGAACTTGCTGCCTCCGCGCTGGGTCCTTTCCTTTGGCCGCACGTACTCCAGCATGACGACTAGACGCAGCATGAACGGCGACGGACGGCCGCCACTGGTCTTTCGCCGCCCGACAGCGATACCCACACTCGCTCATCGTGATGCGCCACACGGCTGCTCGCCCCATCGACTCCGGCTCCCGGTCCGCCGAGAGACGCCCACACGCCGACCGGCTGCACAAGGGCGGCCGCTGGGTCATGCGCCGGGTCGACCCCCGGAAGGCCGGTCGGCGGGTGCCGATCGTGCTTGAAACGGCGGGTACGGCAGGCGGTCCGAGCTGCCGGCACCCCGACGCACAGCTCAGCGTTGAGCGTCGTATCGCCACCGTTGCTGCGCCCCTTCCCGAGAACCGTGTTGGTCGCGCCGTCACGCCGGATCCACGACGGGCCGGAGGGACTCGAGGCTAGCGTGGCGTGAACCCGGCGCATTCGAGTCTCGTTCCGTCAGGCATGCTCGCAAGCCCACACGCATAACCAGCCTCCGCCTCACACCGCGCGGCATGGCGCAGCCGAGTCGCGTATCCCCCTGAACGACCCTAGGCGACATCAAACGGACAGCCCTCCCGCTCTGCGCCATCGGCCTGACGGCCTTAGCGGTGGTGCGGATCACGATATTTTTCGACGACGATCGATGCGCTGACGGTACCGTATCCGATATTAACCGCATTGCATGTGACTCGTGGGAGTAAAGGGATGCCAGCACCGCATGCAAATAAAAATGCACGTAGCCGGCGAAAAATAAAGCAAAATGAACTGCGGCAGAAAACGGGACAAATACATTTTTTGTCGATCAGGACGGCAAAGGGCCCTGGGGGGGGGGGGGGGGCACCACCGAAGATAGATGTGCGCATTGAGTCAATATATGGACGACCGCGTTAATCTCAATATATGCCGGTGGAGACTGATTGATGCCAGGCACGGGGGGTCAAGGCCGAGGTGCATCATCAGCGACGCATCGTGCGCCGCGGTGTTCCGAATAAATCATGTTCCATCACGACGGCTGGAGTGACCGTCGCTGATGGAACAGCACCACCGTCCATTGGTATACGCCGTGAGGAGGGATGCGATACTGCATTGCTACTCGGAGTCGTTGAGGTAACACGCGCGAGAATACGACGTCCTGGCGCTTGCTTTACGGTCACACCGGCAGACAAGGTTTGCGAGCTGACAATCTCGTCTTCGTCTCCATTTTTTTCTTGTGGAAGCTTCGAGCGCTTCCGACCTCGTGAGGGCGAAACTCTAGCCGTTTGTCTCGCGTGACTACTGCTTTGGGTCGCAGAGGGTATCGATGGGGAGGGTGGGCGCCTCACACTGCGGGGGGTGCTAACGGCAAGGTCGGGTTCCGGACCGGCCAGCGCCGATTCCTTGTGACGTAAATGACGTTTACTCGGCATAGATAACGCAGGGGGCCGTGCAAAGACGCCGTCGTCATCATCCGCTTCCACAGGATGGGATGTAGGCGCGGCTCGCCCTGCCGCGCGCTGCTGTTGTGCCATCGCGGCTACGGCTGCCTCGGCTTTGGCGCGCTCTTGTTCGACCAACGTGGCTAAAGCAGCAGCACGCTGCTGTTCCTCCTCAATCTGACGATTAAGCTGTTGCTCGCGCTCTTTACCGCAGTCACGTGCTGTTACAAGCTCCATCTTGATGGCGTGGATTTCATTTTCGAATTCGGCACGTTGTCGGCTCTGCATCGCGGTCGCTTGCTTTCGAAGACCATCAACTTGCTTTTCATAAGCAGCACGATCAGATGCTCGCAAGCTTTCGACTGCTGCGGCATCAAGCAGCTGAGCCTGAACGGACTGTACAGCATCAAGTTGCGCCTATTATGCTCCCGTGCAAAATCATTCAAGTATGCGTTAGTTAGTCGGTTGTAACACTGTCGGGACTCGGAAACAGCGGACAAAAAAGACTTACTTGCAGATTTTCAGATTGCTTTAGCGCCTCCACCACTTCATCATGATGCTTCACAGCTTCCTTTTTGAAGTTTTCGTGCGCCTCCACCAATTCTCGGATCTTCTCTTCGTACTCACTGCGTTGGTGAGAGAGCTGCTTGATCTCAGCCGTTTGAGCCGCCACCTTTTTCTTGAGCTCCGTCACCGCGTTTGATTGGGACTGCGCGCTCTTTGAAACTTGGTCAGTGTTAGCTTTCTGCTCAACACATTCTGCTCTGAGGTCGATGACTTGCTGTTGAAGCGCTTTCCGCTCAGCCGTGAGCACATCCTAGATAAAGCATAACACCCAAGCATAACATCAAAAATGGAATTGAAACAACAGCAGTGACATGTCAGTTGTTCCGACACAGGCAAAAATCGATAGTACATGTATTCTCAACTCTCGCACTCCGGCACTTACCTCTCGATCGCGGAATGCTTGAACCTGCTCTTCAAGACGCTTCATGATTCTGATTTTTTTGTCTAGGGTCTCCTTAGTCTCGTCGTGAGTCCGATGCAAAGTGCTTACTTGATCGGTGAGATCTGCGCGCTCTTTTTCAAAATTCGACTTGAGACGGTCCATTTCCGAGGAAAGTTCAGCGTTCGCCTCATCTTGCTTCGCGTGCTGTGTCTGCATGGACTCAAGCTGTCCTTGTAAACAGCCAATGGTGGCCATTGAACGATCAACTTCCTCAGATAGACTGTTAATTTGAACCCTAGCGCTTTCAAGCTCGGAATTTCGTTCCGAGAGCTGGGTCGCGACGGTCTGGTGCTCCTGGTTGGCTCGAATCAATTCATTCTTGACGTGGCCGAGCTGCTCTGTGGCCAAGCGAGATTCGGTCATGTAATGCTGTCGAGCCTCTTCAGCCTGCTCATCACGTTGAGCTTGCTCGACACGCAGATCGGCACAGGCTTTGTTTGCCTCCACAAGGCGGTTATCGAGCATGTCGGCCCGTAATGAAGTCGCAGCGCAAGCCTCCGTTTTTGAAACAAGCTGCGTTTGCAAGGCATTGATCTCATCGCGACTGTGATCCAGCCGAATTTGTGCCTGGTCTAATGCAGCAAGATGTTTGGCGATCTGCGCGTGATTCTCCGCGATAGTTTGCTCGTGCAGCGTAATCTGTTTCTGTAGAGCTGTCGCATTGGTATGAGCGTTTTCTAAATTCCGATGAGCCTCATCAAGCTGAGCTTGTAAGGCCTGCTGGTGTTGGAAATGCTCTTCTTTCGCGATGTTCATGGCTTCGCGAAGTGACAGTTCAGTCTGACGGGACCTGTCTTCCACACTCCTCAACTGTGTCTGATAATCAGCTATGGCGACTTTGTGGTCCTCCTCCAATTTAGCGTGTCGAGTCTGGAGGGCAGACAGCTCGTCTTGTATTCCTTGTTTCGCGAGCTGCGTCTCCTCGTGTCGACGATGAAGCTTTTCTAGCTCAGTTTCGTGCTTCGTCAATACTTCCTTCTGAGTTTCAAGACGATCCTTGAGAGATGATAACTTCACTTTCTGACGTGCTAATCGCTCGTTCGGCTCGCGAAGGGTCGTCACGACCACTTGAAAGTTGTCACCGAGACTCTTGATGGTTTGTGATTGCTCAAGAATGATGTGGCGGCCATTCTCCACTTCGCGAGTCATATCGGTAATGAGCCTGTCCTGATTCTCTGCCTGTGATTGAATGCGTTCTGCGACATCTAACATTGTTGTCGTAAAAGAGTTTCCTGTTGTGTCGCGGAAGCCGATCGAATGATCGTCGATCGATCCGTCCGACGCGCGATGCGAAAACCAATCGGGTTGCTGACGGAAGAGATTTGGCATGGGGGAGATGGCGAGAGAGAGTTTGGGCTTGGGACCGGATGAAAGTGGTGGCGAAGGTCCGGCACTTTGAGGTGGGCCATGGCCCGAAAAAGGGTGACGCGAGCGCATACGTGTCTCAAAACTATCTGCTTCGCCGCTTCCCTCATAATTTCGACGAGACGGCACTTTTTCGGCCGAGAAAGTCGCTTGGCGACTGCCTGACTTGGGTGAAGGCAATGCTCCTTGGGCTCCTCGCGGCATCAAGGCTTCTGGTATGCTTCTCTCGCGCTGACCTCGTCGTATCGCTTCGTTGCCCGTCGAACCATGACCGGATGCTCGTCCGATGGAGCGCTCTCCGTCAGACCGAAGGTCACGAATGCGATCATTTTTGCTTGGCATCATCTGACGACTCCTGGTCGAACTCTGATCGGCAATATCACTGGACGACGAGATGGAGCTGACGCCTTCGCCTTCAAGGAGATCGTCACTATGATCAACATTGAGGTCGCGTGATTCACGTGGGTACCCTAGCTTTTCGTCGAGCTCGGCAATGTCGGGAACGCCGTCGTCATCGTCGTCATCGAACGTGTTCCAGGTGCTATCAGGAATCCGCTTGGGAATCATGTCGCGCTCGGGCGGGGTACGGCGAGATGCAGCCGGAAACGCTCTTGCTTGCTTCTGGTTCGTCAGGCTGCCTGATGTGAAAAAGGAACCACGAGAAATTCCCCGCCCTGGGGAAGAATTCGGCACTTGCTGCAGCGGGGATATATGCGAGGCATGTATTCGGTTGTTCGACAGTCGGGAAGGTGCGGCACCTGCCTTAAAGAACTGCGCGCCCGCCCCAGTGGCGGTGGAAGCTGTGGGTCGCATGCCTCGAGACCTTGACGGGGCTGTGGACGTCCCCGTCAGATGCGGATCATGCTCAGCCATGGTGATTGGAAGCACTGAACCAGTAAAGCCGAATATATGATATTGGATCCGCTGCGGGGATAATTGCCGCAAAGGGGAATGATAAATTGTTCGAAATGAGAACCCCAGTGATACGACAGGACGGGATACGGTGAAACGGATAGCAACCAGCGATATCAGAAGTTAGCTTCGATAATCAGATGGTGGCTATAAAACAATCATCATCAGAGTCTGTCTGCAGCGAACTGGTTAGAAAGCAGGAGCAAGTAGTTCTCCTGGAAACGGGACTAGAATGCGATATTAAAGCGAAATCACACACCTCCGGTGTGCTCAGAGTGTGAAATGCTTCCGTTACCACGATCGATCACTTTCGACAGAGTCCCGTACATGTTTCACACATCAGGAGAATTGAGTCGGTTCATTGCCCTCACCTGTGCAGTTGATAATGGGATGTCAAGTGCTGGTACAAATGCACCCCTTCCGGTTTTCTAGCCTTCCTGAACCGAGCCCAAAATGAAAAGAAAAAAAGCTTAATTTGATCTTGTGGCGCAGTATATTCGAATGCAAAAGCGCACCTTCCCCGACCCAGCACGCACCCCATCCCCTCCCCGGTGCTCGCAAGGGGGCACCACAGGAGGCAGCGCGCATTTTAGTTCAGTGGCCGATGGGCTTGCCCACCTTGGGCTGTAGAGGAGCTTGCCCGGGGTTGCGGAACAGCGCTATCGGTATGGTCAGTGAGGTTAGGTAGCATCGGATGTTCGACGCGGCATAGAGATCGCGGTTTACAAACTTGCCGTTGGTGGAATCAAACCACAGCAACCCTCGGACCACGGTCCTCTGGCGCCGGCGTTGCCCGGGTTTTCGGCCCACATGCATCTGGGCATACCCTCGGGTGCTGCGGACCGGGTCGATTGCCGTCGGCTCGGTCGGGGGAGCGCCCGCCCTGGACGCGCGAGAGATCGGCATCTTCATCGGATCCCGGGGTTGCACCTTGGTCAGGATCTCATTCGTCTCGGCATGTACCGGAGTCGTTCGGAACTCATTGATCAGGATGGCCCGGAAGCGCTGAGCGTACGCCTTGTAGGCTCGAGCTGGCGAGACGGAGATCCCGCCCTTGCCCTCCGGAGCAAACTTGGAGGCGCCATAAGCGATCACCACTTCAGCGACCACGGGCTCCATCTCCGTGGCCGCCCCCTTGGTGACGCGGTAGAGGAACTGGGCAAACACGCGCTGCATGCCACTGCATGCCAACTCGGCCCACAGTGGCTCGTACGTGGCGAGCCACACCTCCAAGAATCTATGGTGGGCGGCGAGCTCTGTGCCTTTGATGCTGATCTCCGACAGCCCCTGCAACGGCTCCCTAAGAGTCTCCGACTGCTTTGGGGTGGCTTTGATGTCGGCTTTCACGTAGTACTGTTTTCGGCTCAATTCCCAGCTGACGACCTTGCCATTGGACCCCTCCATGGCCATAAAGGGGATGTTGGTCGTGCCTAAGGATGCAGTGCTGATCCTGGCTGCCAGCCAAGAGCTCTGTTTTGAAGGCAGCCTTGACAGTCGGCACGGCGTCGGCCGCATACGCTCAGCCTGCGGCATCCTGCGACCGGCATACCAAAAATGCCATGTTTCTTGAGCTTGAGCCCTG